>JAUIMW010002492.1:0-10643 GCA_033557785.1 Enochrus cinctus | reverse complement strand
TGAAGAGTCACCAGGGGGTCTGGGGGGACATGGAATGTCCTCCAGGTGCACTGCTATCAACGTATTCCTAGCTACACTTCTTTTGGCTATTAATTATCTTCTTATGATCGAGAAATTAAGAAATTCAAACAAATAAAAGTATTAAAGTTATCTTTAAATTTGAATCAGAAGTACGTTGATGGCTGTGCACCTGGAGGACATTCTATGTCCCCCAGACCCCCTGGTGTCTTTCTTTAATGTTGTTTTTATTCTACATCAACAAAGGGATGTTTACAAATAAAGAAGATCCACCAGGGAGTCTGGGGGATATGGAATGTCCTCCAGGTACTTCGCTATCTACGCACTTTCTACTGATATTTATTTACCTATAAAGAAGAACGGAGTTTACGGAGTACTTGGAGGCCAGTCCATGTTCCCTAGGCCTAAAAGAAGACTACTAGGGGGCGTAGAGGACCATCAGGGAGTCTGAGGAATATGGAACGTCCTACAGGTACTCCGCAATCTATGTCAGTCATTAAAAGATACAATTTTAACTTTTAGTGAATGCAATTGCGACTTCAGATTGTTAATAAGGAATTCTTGTTGTCAGGAGGACACTCCATGTCTGTCTGATGCCCTGGTGACACTTTTAACGTTGTATTTAATTCTATTTCAATAATAGAATGTTAATTGAATTACTAATAACACTCTATTTATCAATAAGAATTAAAACAACATAAAAATGGGTCACCGGGGGACATGGAATGTCCTCCAAGTTTTCCGTAAACTGCCATTCTTTAAAGAATGAAACCTTTACTTTTAGTAAATGTTACGATGATTTCAGATTGACAATAAGAAGTTTACGTTTACTCTAGGGGACCCAACGTCCCCTTAACTCAGCGATGATGCTTTTAACGTTGTTTTTAATTCTATATCAATATTAGGATGTAAACTGAACTATTAATAACATTTTAAAGATCCTCTAGACCTCTTGGTTGGTTTCTTCTTGACTACTAGTAATGCAATTAACATTTTATCGTTAATACAAAATTAAATAGAAAATTAATGTGATACTCAAAATGAATTGAAAAGAACATTAAGTGTTACTTTCAATTTTGCATTTGTGTCAAAGTCATAATGTTAATTGAATTACTAGTATTCAAGAAAAAAAAAGAACTCAGAAGGCCAGCCAATCAAAAAGTCTAGAAGACATAGAATGTCCTCTAGGTACTCCATAATTTACGTTCTCCTTTAAAAGATCAATTTTTGGAAAATATGTAGGAGTACCTCGATGACAGCGTACCTGGAACAATGTTATTAGTAATTCAGTTAATATTTTAATATTAAAACGGTCTGGGGAACATAAAAAGTACTTCTTATTGACAAAAAGTATACCATTCCATATATCCCGACCCCCTAGTGGTCCTCTTTTATGTTTTTTTTCTTTTTTAATTCTTATTGACCAATAAGATGTTATTAGTAATTCAATTACTACGTAAAACTACGTCAAAAAGATTACCAGAGGGTACCTGTGTTGTGCTTCTCTTTCGTGTTGTTTTAAATTCTGTTTAAATAATAAAATATTACTAGCAATTCGATTAAATCTCTAACGTTGATACAGAATTAAATACAACGTTACAAGAAACACCAGAGACAGGGGACGTCCACCAGGTATCATGCTAGCTACATATTTCTTTAGCAAAAAACATGATAACAGACTGCTTAGGAGGCCTTGGAATGTCCTTCAGGTACTCCACAATTTACGTCTCTCTTTAAAAAATGGAATTTAAATTTTTAGTGAATATCATAATGATTTTTGATTATCAATGAGAAGCGTTCGTTGCAGTTTCTATGTCTCACAAGCCCCTGGATATCCTTTTAACGATATATTTAATTCTGTAGAACGCTAGTTGAATAACTAATAACGTTATATATAATAAATCTTGATGGATATCAATAGGAAGTGTGTAGATAGATGAGTACCTGGAGGACATTCCATGCCCCCCAGACCCCCTGGTGGTCCCTCTTTATGTAGTTTTTAACTTGTATTGCAAGTTTGTATTAGTATAGAATTTAAAAACATAAAAAAGAGAACACCAGGGGGTCTGGGGGACATGGAATGTCCTCCAGGTACTCCGTAAATTACGTTCTTCTTTAGAGGTATATTATTTCCATGCCCCCAAACCCCCTTGTGGCCCCTCTTTATGTGGTTTTTAATTTATATTGCAAGATTGTATTGGTTTAGAATTTAAAAAACATAAAAAAGAATCTACCAGGGGGTCTGGGGGACATGGAATGTCCTTCATGCACACTGCCATCTACGTACTTCCTACTAATTTAATATGCTCATAAGGAAGAATGTAATTTATGGAGTACCTGGAGGACATGTCTCTCAGACATGGAATATGGAATGTCCTCCAGGCACAACACTATCTACTTACTTCTTTTTAATAACTAAAAATTGTGGCAACACTTCCTGTTCCCCGAAATTCATGACAACATTAAATGTAGAGATCTAATTTTTTTTAAGATAAATGTAACTTTAAAATATCTCAAAAAATTCCAAAATGACTTACAATACATCGTAGAACAGTTCACCAGGACACATGGAATTATAATAGTTAGAAATAAAAATTTCTTATAACAACCTATTTCTCTAATACAAGAACATTAAACATAGGGTCTAGAGGAAGAAGGAATACCCCGGCACTACACTATCTACATATTTTTTTTAAACAAGTAATAATCGTGGCAACATTCCATGTTCCACACAAATTCATGGTAACATTCAATGTAGAGGTGACTTTTATATTGTTTTCAAGCATTACGATTTGTTGCTAATTCAATATTGGTACAGAATACAACGTAAAGCTGTCCCCTAGAGAGTTTGCGATACATGGAATGTACTCCAGGTACTACAATCTACGTTATTCTTAAAAAGATTTAATCTAAATATTTAGCGAGTGCTACAGCGATTCCGTGTTCCTCAGCCCCCCTGCTGGTCCTCCTATATCTACGTTCTTCTTCATGATAAGACTTAATGTTTAAGTTTTTTCTATAATAGTACTTGTGGGACAAGAAACTACAAAAAGCACTTTTTATTGACAATCAAAAATCATTATGATATTCAATAAAGATTTACGTTTCATAGTTTAAAGAGGGACGTATATTGTGGAGTACCTGGAGGACATTCCATCTGGCGGTCCTCTTTTATATTTTATAATTCTATTTGATCAATAGAATGTTATTAGTTATTCAATTAATGCCCTAATATTAATACTGAAATTAACACAATGTTAAAGGTCTGGTGAACATGTTATTCCAAAATCTGAGTTTTAATGGAATTACAGGTAACATTCTAGCATTCAATAAACTAGCTACTTTTCTAAAAGATAAAATCTAAACTTTAAGTGGTCTTTTTATTGATTTTAGATAGTAGATAAGAAGTGCTCTGTGTCTGGTACTAATTCCATGTCTCCCAGACGTCCTGGTAGATCTTTTAACTTTGTGATTAACTCTGTATCAATATTAGGAAGTTAATTGAATCACTAATAACATGGAATGCCCTCCAGGTGCCATGATATTTTCGTACTTTTTATTGACAATCTAAAATCGTGATAACACTCACTAAAAATTTAGGTTTTAAAGAATAACGTAGATTGTGGAGTTCCTGGGGGACATTCTATGTGCTTTAAACCACTTGATTGGTTCATTCTAACGCTGATGCAGAATAAAATACAAAATTGAAAAGATCACCAAGGAGCCCAAACGGCACGGAAGGTCCCCCAAGTACTTTGCAATCTACATTCTTCTTCGATAAATTAAACTTAAATATTTAGTCTTGTCACAAAGAAGAACATAGATATGTGGACGGTAAAATGTGCAGAACGTTATTAAAATGTCCTCCAGGTACTCCGTAAACTACGTTCTTCTTTATAGACATAAATATCAATAGAAAGTGCGTAGATTGCGGAGTATCTGAAGGACATTTTAATAACGTTCTGATAGATATCTTTAAATACCAATCAGAAGTACGTTGATGGCAGTGCACCTGGAGGACATTCCCCCTGGTGGGTCTGGGGGACATGGAATGTCCTCCAGGTGGACTGCTATCAATGCACTCCTACCTACACTTCTTTTGTCTACTATTTACCTTCTTATGATTGAGAAATTAAACAAACTCAAACAAATAAAAGTATTAAAGTTATCTTTAAATTTGAATCAGAAGTACGTTGATGGCCGTGCACCTGGAGGACATTCCATGTCCCCCAGACATCCCGTTTGCGTTTCACCCAATAATAGCGTTCCCTCAACTTGTCCTAGGTCTAGATGACCTCCATTAGTCCCGTCATGAACCTCCCTCATGACCTCACTTCGCCTAGTCTTGGGAACCACCAACTGTTTGGTCACTTCCGTCCTGGCTCTTGAGGTTCCTCTTCAAAAGCCCATCTTCTACCACCAGGAAGTCCCATTCTGCTCAATAGTTCTTCATACTCCTAGGTATACCAGATATTTCAGCCCATTCGGGTCGCCTCCCATCAAGTTTTCATTTGTAAATGCCATGTTCGGGTCGCCTAAACTTGACACAATCACTTGAAGAGGTATCTTATTCAAGGTGACCTCAGGTAGATCTCCGTGGGTTAGTTAACTGCTTTCTCAACATCTGCCGCAAACTCTTGAATGGTCTCCTTGTTCCTTTTCTTTAGGTTCTGGAATTGTGTGATGTAAACAGACTTTAAATGCTCATCTCCATATCGAGCATTTATGGCACGCACCAGGTCTTCGTAACTTGCAGAATTTAGCGTTTGCACAATACCCATGGCTTCACCTTGCAGAGCCACCATTAGGTTAGTAAATTTATCTTGCATGGTCTAGCTGTTGTGTTCCGCAACTTGCTCGAAGACCTTCTTGTAGATGGTCCAGTTGATAGTGCCGTCAAATTTTGAAACCTTTACTTTTTGTGCGCCGGAACCCGTTGCGGTGCTCGATTGCAGACCAGAATCTTGAAGCTGCGAAAACTTTCTATCAATTTCGACGAACTTGCCGTCCATTCTCCTCACCAGATAATGCTCTTGCTCTAGCTTTTCTTCGAGAAACTGTTGCTGCTCACCAATTGATTGCTTTAAAAATTTCTTCTGGTCACTAATTGCCTGTTCTAGTTGTTGTTGTCGCTTTCGAAGCTCACTTCGGCTAACTCTTATGCGACTGCGGACTAACTGCTGCCTCGCTCCGATGCGATGCGATATATAGTTGATGCATGTTCTCGTTGATTCGCTTTCCAGAATTTCTAGATTTTCGATTCGTTTCTATTGCGTTCTTTTTCGATTTTTGGTCGGAAATCGTTCGTTACAGTATTACAAGTTAAAAACTACATAAATAGGAGTCACCAGCCACATTTGTAAACTATATTAATATCAGTAGGAAGTGCGTAGATAGCGGAATACCTGGAGGACATTCCATGTCGCCCAGACCATTGTCTGGTCCCTCTTTATGCGGTTTTTAATTTATAGTGCAAGATTGTATTGGTATAGAATTTAAGGCAACCTAACCGAGAGACCATCAGGGGGTCTGGGGCGCCAGGAATGTCCTCCAGGTACTCCGCTACCTACACACTTCCTACTGATATTTATATGTCTATAAAGAACGTAGTTTACTTAGTACCTGGAGGATATTCCATGGTTCCCAGACTCCCTGTAGACCACCAGGGAGTCTGGGGGACATGGAATATCCTCCAGGTACTCCGCTCTCTACACACTTTCCACTGATAACAATATACCTATAAAGAAGAACGTAGTTTATTGAGTACCTGGAGGACATTTCATGTCCACCAGACCCCTTGCTGACTCCTATTTATGTAGTTTCTTACTTGAAATACAATATTGTATTGGTATAAAATTAAAACAACATAGAAAGGAGACCACCAGGGGGTCTGGGGAACATGGAATGTCCTCCAGGTACTCCGTTCTCTACATACTTTCCTCTGATATTATACCTATAGAGAAGAACGTAGTTAATGGAGTACCTGGAAGGACATTTCATATTCTCCAGACCCTTGGTGACTCGTATTTATGTAGTTTTTAACTTGTGATACAATATTGTATTGGTATAGAATTTAAAATAACATAAAAAGAGACCACCAGATAACTTGATCAATGATACATACATAGCTACGAGGACAGTAACCCTCATGGTCGATTTTACGTTACACTTTATTTTTCAGCAATTTTAAAGTATATAAAACAACAAATACTAGAGAATCATATAGAATCTACCCTTGGACATTGAATGTCCTCCAGGTACTCCGCAATTTAGCTCTTCTTAAAAGATTATGAAATTTGCTAACGTAAAATACAAGAAGGTAGATGAAAGCGTATTTGGAGGACATTCCATGTCCTTCGAACTATTTGAGATTTGTTATTAGTTATTCAATCAACGTTCTAATATTGATAAAGGTTTAAATACAACATTAAAAGGATCACCAGGAGGTTTGAGAAACATGAAATGTCCTCCAGGTACTGTGTACTCCTTATTGGCAATCTAAAATCATTATAACGTTCACTTAAATTTAAGGTCTTAGGACGTAAAATACGGAGTAACTGGAGGACATTTCTTTTCCCCAGTGGTCCTCTTTTATGTTGTTTCAAATTTTTATTGGTCAATAGAATATTATAAGTAATTCAATTAACATTTTAATATTGATACAGAAATAAATATAACGCCAAAAAGGTACCAGCGCTACATGGATTGTGCAATCTACGTTTTTCATAAAAAAACTTTTACAAGTTTTATAATAATTTTAGATAGACAGTACCCGGTTTTCTCTTTCCTCGTTCGTTTTGTTTTAAATCCTTTGGATACTAGAATACTGCTACTGCTATTAACCTTAGATACCTTGGTGATTTTTTTAAACTTTGTATTTAATTCTGTGCCAATGTTAGAATAATAATTGAATTGCAAGGAACATTCTAGTATTCAAGAAGGTCCGCCGGGTACTCCACAGTTAAAAGTTCAATTAGTATTATCTAATCATAACTCTGCATCAATATTAATTAAATAACTAATAACATTCTAACACTCCAAAACAATTTAAAACAACACGAAAGAGGAATACAATACAGGTACTCCATAGTTTAGGTTCTTCATAAAAAGATTAAACCTAAATTTTTAGTGAGTTTTTTTATTGATTTTAGGTTGTCAATGAGAAGTGCTCTGGGTCTGAAGGGAATTTCATGTTACCCAAACCCTTGGTAATTCTTGTCAATTGAATAACTAATAACATTCTAGTGATCATTAAGTATAAAAAAAACATAGTAAACGGCCACCAAGAGGTCATATAGAATGTCGTAATAACACTCACTAAAAGTTTAGGCTTAATCTTTTAAAGAATAACGTAGATTGCGGAGTTCCCTGAGAGCATTCTATGTGCTCTAGACCTCTTGGTTGGTTGGTCTTTCCTGTTCTTTTCTTCTTGAATACTAGAGATGTAATTAACATTTTAACAATTGATACAGAATCAAATACAAAATTAAAAAGATCACCAATTTAGGGAATTCCATGTCTCCCAGACATCCTGGTGGTCCAATTTTATATTATTTTAAATTCTCATTGGTCAATAGGATGTTATTAGTAATTTTATAAACATTCTCATATTTAATCAGAATTCAATACTACGCTACTTTGAACGTGGTGAGTCTGGGGGGACATGGAATGTTCTCCAAGTAATTAGTTCTACTTATTGACAAAATTTAAATTTTCATGTTTTATATAATGACGTATTTTAGGGAATACTTGGAGAACATTTCATGCCCCCAGATCATCTGTTGATTCTTTTAACGGTGAATTTATTTCTATATCAATATGAGAATTTTAATTAAATTGCTTATAACATTAACAACTAACAATTAAATGAAACGTAACCACCATGTCTTCCAAATATGTACTTTGCAGTCTACGTAATTTTTTTTTTTGAAAATCAAAAATCGTGATAACACTCATTAAATGTTTAGATTCATACATTTTGGAATAACTGGAGGACATTCCATGTTCCCCAAACCTCCTGGTTATTCTTTTGATGTTGTATTTATTTCTGCATCAAACTATGAATTTATTTCTAGGACCCAAAAAGAATTTAAACAACAAAAATAAGAATACCAGGTATCAAATGTTTCTTATTGACTTGCTAAAAGTTCAGGTTTAATTTTTTAATGAATGAATGGATTGTACGTCCTCCAGGTACCACGTCATCTACCTACTTTATTGAGAAATAATCTAAAAATAAAAACCTTTACTATTAGTGAATGTCATAATTATTTTAAATTGTCAATAAGAAGTGTCTTTTCTCTAGACCCCAGGTGATCTTTTTAAAGCAAAAACTCGAAATGTACTTCTATTTTATGTTCTCAAAGTCTCTGTAGGACATCCTCCTGACCTCTTAGTTGATCGTGTTGTTTCAAATTCTTTTTGAATACTAGTAATGCAATTAAAATATGAGGCTCACCAAGGGGGCGAGTGACATGAAATATCCCCCAGGCACACCACAATCTACATTGTTCTTTGAAACATTAAACCTAAATCAATTTAATTGTAAATATGAAATACGCAGATAACATAGTACCTGGTAGATACGAATGTTAGAATGTTACTAGCAATTCGATTAAAACTATTGTCACAGAATTAAATACAACGTTGAAAGAAATAAGGGACATAGAACGCCCTCCAGGCATCACCCTATCTATATATATTTTTACGAAAAATCATGATAACTGAGTAGATGGCAGATTCTGGAATAGCTTGAAGGCATTCTACGTTCACCATGTATGTTCTGTATCAACGTTAGAATGTTAATTGAATCCTAGTATTAAAAAAAAACAACACGAAAAAAGATCTAAATTTATTAAATACTTGTTAAAAGTTAAAGTAATTTTTAAATGAAGAACGTTAATGTCTCCAGATTTCTTGGTAACCTTTTAACGTCGTTTTTTAAAATTCTATATTAATAATAGAATCTCCATTGAATTACTAGTAATATTCTATTAATCAATAAGAATTTAAAACAACATAAAAGAGGATCGCTAGGGGATCTAGGATATATGGAATGTCCTCCAGCTGTTCCGTAAACTAACTATAAGTATAGGTATATTAATCAGAAGGAAGTGTACAGATATCGGAGTACCTAGAGGACATTCCATGTCCCTCAAACCCCCTGGTGACCCCTCTTTATGTAGTTTTTAACTTGTATTGCAAGATTCTTTTGACAAAGAATTTAAAACAATAGTAAAAGCGACCACCAGGGGGTCTGGGGACATCAAATGTTCTCCAGGTACTCCGTAAACTATGTTCTTCTAAAGGCATATTATGGTCAGTAGGAACTGCGAAGATAGTGGAGTACTAGGAGGACATTCCATGTCTTCCAGACTCTCTGGTAGCTCCTCTTTATGTAGTTTTTAAGTTGTGCTACAGGATTGTTTTAAATTCTGTACCAAAGGGTCTGGGGGACATGGATTGTTATCCAGGTTCTCCATAAACTACGTTCTTCTTTATTGACATATAAATATCAGTAGGAAGTACGTAGATAGGGGAGTACCTGGGGGACATGAAATGTCCTTTAGATCTTCTTCTGGTCCTTTTTAAGATGTGTTTAATTGTGTTAAACTAGAAATGTTAATTGAATTTCTAATAACAGTCTAGTTCTTTAATACAAGAGCCTTCACCAGAGGGTCTAGGGGAAAAAGGAATGTTTTCCAGGCATCACACTATCTATAAACTTTTTTTTTAACAACTAACAATTGTGGTAACACTCCCTTTTCCCTAAAATTCATGATAACACTAAATATTGATGTCTAATTTTTTAAAGGTAAATGTAATTGCGAACTACCTGGAGAATATTCCATTGTCATTTTTATATTATTTTCAAGCATTAGAAATTTATTACTAATTCAATAAAGGTACAGAATACAAAGTAAAAGACTTCAACATGCGATCTTTGACATATGCAATGTGCTTTAGGTACTCTGCAATCTATGTTATTCTTATAAGATTAAATTTCCAACCTTCTAAACATAACCTAATTACAAGGTATAAAAAATTGCGTGTTCTACTAGTTGATTTTAATTTCAATTTTGATACAGGATTAAATACAATCGATCACCAGAGGGTCTGGGAAACATGGAATGTCCTTCAAGCAGCAAGCACTTCTTGTTGAAAACCTTAAAGCAGTTAAAGTTTTCATTTGCTTCTTTCCAATATCAATCATTCAGAGTAATTTGAACTAGTTCTCTCGTCACCTGGGGGACATTCCATATTCCCAAAATCAAACTGATGGCCCCAGTTGAATGTTATTTTAAATTTTGTTTTATCTTTAGAGTGGAATACTATAGTAAAATAGTTAGATCTTAGAATGTCATCATTATATTCATGAGTGCCTCTGAACAACCAAATCCCGACCGAAATCCAGACTTTATCGTCTGCAAACTCTACTCAACCACTTTTAATGTCAAAGAAAAATTTCCTGGCTTAAATAGAAAACTCATTTGAGGCAAAGTTAATTTTTGAAAAAAAAATTTATATTTAAACTAAAAAAGTAGATATCCAAGAACGTCCACTGTTAGAAGGCAATAATTGGTGGTATGCTGGCGTTAATCGAAAATACAAAGATTGTTTCAATT
>JAUIMW010002491.1:0-10656 GCA_033557785.1 Enochrus cinctus | reverse complement strand
TATAATCCACATCTAAATCAAATTTGTTGAAATTTACTTATGGCCTGCACCTCCACGTGCAATGCAAATAAAAAAATAATGAAAGCTCTTATTGTGAAATAAAACCATGAATGTTTTTTTTTAGTAACATTAGTTGAAAATATTATAAGAGCAGTATATTAATCACTATTCAATGTATGTAGTTTGCTATTATCTAGTCGCTTTGTTTATTCTTCCCTAGCCCTCAGTAGAAAGTGCAGAGACATCAAGTGCAACATCCGATGCAACAGGCTGTTTATTTCAGAGTGATCTTAGCAAGAAGAAAGGAGACTTTGTTTTTCAAACAGGTCATGTTATAGAAATTGTTACAAAACTTTTCCTTGTTGTTCAAAATGCTATCGGAAAAGCTCCAGAAGTTAACATTACAACAGAGTAAGTGCAGCACAAATTTTTTCCATTTATAAAAAAGTAGATAAAAATAACATAAACTATACAGGTTTGAAGCCAACTTTGGACCACAAACAGTAACGTTTACGTTCAAATGCATGGGACTACCAGAAGTTCAACCTGGCCAGATTCGTGTGCTTAGAAAAGGGAACAAAATGGAAGTTTTGGTATGATTCTTTCTGCGAATGAATTTTCATACCAAGAAACACTGTGCCAAACATATCTCTACAATAAGCCTAAAAGTCACTGCCATATTAGTCGAAGGGAGAACTAATAATAAATTTAATTACTTGTTTCAATAGCACAATCGCAACATAATAATACATTTACAAAAATCAGTTTACAGTTTATGCAAATTATCTTTCTTTTAAAAATTTGACAATGTTGAAACTAGGTTTTGTTCAGTTTGTATTTATACAGTACAAAGTATAATATTAAATTATTGTGTCAAAAGTAAAGGTACTAAGAAATATTTTCATAATGTTATATGGGAATTTAGCATTAGGTAATCTTTGTTGAGAACTTTTTATAAGAAATAATTATTGTAATTTAATTGTTTCTTTTTAATATTGTAATTTTACTTGTAGTTACATTCAATAAATTGTAAATAGTAGTAACTTATTTTATATTGTAAAGATCCCATGTTGTCTATTAAAATAAGTTTATTCATTTACAGGAGCACTGTGCTTTTTTTTCTTATTACCCCATCTCTATTAAAATTTAAATACCATTACTTTTAGTTCAAACTATAAAATTATGTTGACCAGTGATTTTTTATTTTTAGCATAGGAATGGTTTATTTTATAAAAAGTCGCAAATGTAATGTTTGTAAAAATAATGATTTATTAGTCTCATTCAACAAACCCAAGAAAATAACCATTCATTAATTAATCGGGTAGGTATTACACATGGAAAACAATTTGAAAGACAAAACATCAATTTGTATAATGGAAGAATTATAACTATTTTAATTTTGAGCATATCAGCTACTATAAATAAGTGTATTTATAAATCTTGAATATTGCATATAAAAAGAAATTTTCTCGATGTTACCTTACGTACAATGTTTAGTAAAAAAAATAAATTATAATTTTTTGTATATATACATTTTTCTGACATTATTTCTACTACTTTTAAAAAGTAAAAATATAATGAAAAAATTAAATTTATAAAAAAATCTTTTTATAGTAAGTACACCCAATGTCAGATATATGTCCACAATTTCAAAATTCTGTTTGTATGCAACATTTCAGTGAATAGAAATAATTTGATTTACAAAAACATCTGTATTTACATAATCAAGAAAAAAGTTTTCACAAGTAACTTTAGAAGCAGATGTATAATAATGTTTTATATTACATCAGTTTCTTTCACTTGCTGCAACATAAACATTTACACAGTAAGAAGATTGTGAATATACACACCATTTCTTCTAAAATCAATGCATCATTTTACTTAGTCTTTATATATTAATTTAATAATGACATTTAGATACCCTTGAATATTGGCAAGTTTTACATTCACAATCTATACACAATTATAAAAATTTTCTTATGGCTAAATTATAAAAAATTAAATGTAAACAATACTATTTATACATGCCATGAAGTACTTATGTTTTATCATGAATAAAGAAAAGATGAAAAAATATGCACTACACTGATGTTTTGACAAAACCAAATGTTTGAAAATCACATTTCAAAAAATGTAAATTGTTCCTAGATAAATATTGTTTAGACCAGCATCACTCTGATCAGTCAAGTTCCATTCACCGCGTCACTTATAATTAGGAATTAAGTTTACCATTTCTTTTTGTGTTCATCCATGGAAACGCCTCCAGGGCCAAGGTAAACTATCATTAAAAGGCCTCCTACCACTGATAAGGTCTATAAAAGTAAAGAAATACATGTGTATAATTCATTGTCATAAATTTGGCATTTGTACATTATGACACACAATTATATTAATTACCTGGAAAAAGTCGTATTTCAAAAAGTCTCTTAATGGTTTGTAGTCTGGAATGTTCCACCAGGCGTTGTGGTAAAAGTTCAATGTGGATAAAAGTACAACTAATAGTAAAGCTGACAATTTTGTTTTGTATCCAATTGTGACTAGAATCATCAAAGCTGAACCAACTAAATCTAAGACAATCTGAAATAAAATATTACATATGAAGGTGCAATTTTTTGACTAGAAGATCGTATTTGGGAATACTACTTACCTGCAAGAAACTGAATTCAAATCTGATAAGAGTGATGAACATAAATGCTAAAAGTATACGTCCTGTAAGTTGAAGGTAATTTTTGGGTTTGTTATCTCCTAAACTCGGAACTCCAGCGAATAAACTTTTTGCTTCACCTCTGCTTTCAGCCAAAACCAGTAAAAGGGCCCCAATAAGTGCTAGATTTCTGAATAAAAATTGGAGATCCCATAATATACTGTAGGCAAACGTCTGGAAAATATTTACATTACTTTTAATAACATTATAAATATTATGTAATATTTGTTTATTAAAAGAATAAAGAGATGTGATATATCATTTGTCAATTTAACTATTTTTATAGAAAAATTTTACGTTCTTTGAAACTAAAGAATAATTGACGTGCATTTCATAAATTAGTAAGAAATTATATGCTGGTTTGTGGGGGTTGAGAAATGTGGCCTTTGTCGACAACATTCATTTAGACCTTATTTAATCAGCCCAATTGATCACCAGGACATTGCCTACAACTTCATTTCCATTACCATATCCAACTTTGCCTTGTATTAAGTCATGTAAGGCAGAATCTGTGGTATTTAAGAATTTAAATTAGTGTAATTATTTTATTAAAATGATTTAAAGAAAATGCTAGTAGATATATGATGTAATAGTCTGTGTTTTTTTATAGAATTGTGAAGTTTTTTTGTAAAAAGCGTAAGTAAAAATTTTAGAATAAATTCTGTACAGTAAAGCTCAATAAAACACAACTTCACAATAGCTGTAGCTATTTGTTATATAATAAATAATGAGTAAATTAAATATGTTCTATCATAGATATTTTGTCGTTTTAAGGGTGGGTTCATCGGCTACATCTAATGTGAGGTTGTATTTCACTGAGCTTTACTGTAATAGCTTTGATAAATTCAAGAATACTTTGAAGCGGGAGATGTGAGACAGTCTAGGAAATGTCAAATATTTTCTAGTCTGCATGCTATTTCTGTTATGTGTAATTTGAAAGTAATAAAGTAGAAGAAACCAATAATAATCCAGATGTTGATGACATGTGGAAATAGGGAGCAAATTTAAGTCAATGTTACCTGTTTGAAGAGTTCACATTATTTGAAGAAATTGATAATATGATGACATTGTTAGAAAAAAAGGGAAATTTTATAGATATTTGACACTATGTCACATTAAAGTTGACAAAAAATATAGCCCATTTTATTCAAAATAAATTGCAAACAGCTTGTAACAACAAGGTTTTTGACAAATGTGACTAATGAACATGTAAAGAACTTTTTTTTAATTAGATCTGCAACATGTTCAAGTTATAAACAGTTAATACTGTGTTATGAGGAGCCACTGGATTGGGATAATTGCAAAGAATTTCTAAGAAGTTAATCGTTTTCTGAAAACAAATGTTCAAAGTATGTATCTGTTTAAATAGTAACATTGATGAGTAGAACCTAGGTGTTATGATCTTTTAACCAGTGGTCTTATAATTCCACATGAGAATTTCTTAATGAAGTACTTCGAATATGAAAATGTGTAGAATTTAGTTAAAACAAATCCCAAAATACTCAGATAATTATATTGTCATGTAAGATAGTTGTTAACTTCTGACATTTTTAAATGCTTAAATTTGGCTTTTACTTTACAAATTACTGATTTGTTACAAACTCTACTGTTTGTCTAAGATCTTGACAACAAAACACTTCATCATTTTCGACAAATAAAAGGAAATGTAATAAAGATCAAATAAAAAAAAAACCAAATTATTGTTGCGTTTGCATTTTTTTGCAAACCTACGGTGACAAAGTTTTCTTATTTTCTTTAGAGGTGAATATCAACACTTACTCCAATTGTTTTTGCTCTAAAGAATTTTTTTCCTTCAATTGATAACTAAAAGATGGCTGATAGATTAAATCATGAGACAAAGTGTATATTTTTTTACATTTTAGAAGGTGGATGGACATCTTATGAGTCCAATGAACGGTTACTAATTTATTGAATAGTTTTTTAAATACTTATTTACCCTTGATGAATATCACAATGCTGATTCAAAGCTTGCTTACTTTTAAACTTTTTTAATTGATAATTTTTATATACGTATCTAAAAATAAGTCAAACTTATATCAAACTCAAAATGTACGTCAGAAAAAACTTAAATTTAAATATAATATAATGGTTCACAACATATATTCACACATTTACTTTATATTTTTTCTAATTGTTTTGCCGTTTTCATTCTTCAAACCATTCTTGCGACCTTATATTCAAAATGTTAGTTGATGCTAGGGAATTGTAAGGTCAGGTCTTCGTGTAACATAACTATGTGTGTTTAGCCCTGTGTCATTCTCTGGTTATTTGCGTAGACATATTGCAGGTAAGCCAATATATAGCAGGAAGTTACTGTCAGTATTTGCAGTTTCTTAAATAGTGGTTGACAGAAGTCAAGATAGTGAGATTTTGTTAGTTCTTATGGCCTTTTTCTGCATCATAAAAATGTCAACTTTAGTTGATGTCACCCAAACTTGGATACTGTATAGTTTGTGACTATGAAAAATGGGATGATATGCTGTTATTGTTGTTTGGTAAGTAGTTTCATTCATTAAACTTCTTATTGAAAATAGGGTTGACTTTTTGCAGGTCAGTTCCATATGGCAATCCCATTTGAAGCCGTTCTGGAACCATATTCCAAAGTATTTAATGGGTTTGTCTTGATTGAAATTGTGAGCGTGGTGAGTAAAGATTTGTGTTTTGATCTATTAAATTGTAATTCATTTGTAGAAAACCATTCTTCAGCTCTTCTTATGGATATTTAAGTTTTTTCTTTTTAACTCTAACTTTGTGCTTAAGTTATAAATGATGAATCATCTATATGCATATAAACAAATTTGATCTGCAATTTTTTTAGCAAAGTTTGTCACGAATATAGAAAATAAAGAGAAAAGGATACATAATTTAATCTTGAGGAATAACAAAACATGAGGTTAGTCAATTAGATTTTGTCACCACTCTCTAACCGTTGGATTCGGTTTGTTAAATATGATTCAATTAGTGATGTAAACCTTTTATTCTGAGATATTCTAGCTTGTTACAAAGGATGATGTGAGGAATTGGGGTTTTGTTTTTCTTGTTAAATTATTGATCTTTTACTTTGAAAACTATTTTGGTTTACACTGATAAGATTTCGTTGGTAGATAAATACTTTTAAGTATTAACTATATCTCTTTCCATGATTTTGAATAGAGGCAGCAAATGGTCACTTGCCTATAATTTGCTGGGTAATCATTATTAATTGGCCTTTTCCTTAAGAATTCTGAAGTTATTGTCTGGTTGGTATTTAATTTTTTGAGCGTTGCTGCAATATTAACAAAGTACCGACTTAGTTCTAAGTTTATTTATATTTTTTTTATCTTTCCTGTTTTAATATGTCTCTCTGTTTTAGGTATTACATCTGTCTCAATAACCACCTTCTAGGCTAGGTTCTCTGCAAGGTGCCATTTTAAATTATTTGCCGCAGGTACTTCCAGTAAGTATAATTATGGAAGGTGAAACACACATTAGAGATAGAACATATTTTGTTACAAGATTTTCAGTTGTTCTGTTACTTGAAATTAAATTTATGTTAAAATCGCTTGAAATTATGAGTGTAATTTATGCTTTCCATATCATTTAATATCCTTTCCAATTCATCCATAAACTTATTTATATCACCTGTTGGTGAGAGGTAGATGCAGAAGACCACCAAATTCAACCATCGAATGAGTTCTCCACAGATTTTGATCTTTTTCAGTACTTCTTGATTATAATCTTAGATCAGATATTTCCATGCTTAGATAATATAGCAGGCGTTTATTTTAAGGATGATAATCTCATCCTCCTGAAGCCAATGTTCCGTGAGGCATATAATTTCATTTGTGTTATTTTTATTAAAATGTTCTCATTTAACAATTTTGTTGAACATACTTTGTATATTTATATTATAGATTGTTAGATTTTTATTTATTGCTTCCCTTGTGATATCTTCCCCTGTTAAAGTTAGTGTTCAACACCCTTTGGCCATGAATCAGTTTTGTAGGCTTTTTCTATATTAATTGGATTTAGTTTGATCATAGAGCATTTATTATCTGTGATATGGCAGTCTGGTAATTTCCCTATTAAATATTGTGTTATTCCCTCTAGAGTTGTAATATTCTATTTTAGATGTTGAGAATTAATTTTCTTCTGAATTATTAATTATTGATGAACCAATAATTATATTTTTTATTTGCTTCTTTTTCTTTCTTCTAATAATATGTAGAAAATCATCTTTGTATCAGTTTTTTGTTTTGGTTATTGGAATTTTCATTTATATGTTGTCCTTTTATATCAACGAAGGTTGAATGCATCCAGGTTTCTTTTCAGAAAGGATAGGTTTGTTTTCTAATTGTTGAATTATTTTAGTTTTATTATTGGTTAGTCTTTATTACTGTTCTTTCTTCAGATGCACTTAGACTAGCACAAAAATATAAGATAATTATTAGAGTAATTTTTTATATATAAACCATTGTCTGATGAGTCAATCTAATAACTAAATTCTCAAAAACTAGCTAGGAATAATAGTAAATTTATCCGAATTATCATATTTTAACATCCCTATAGTGTCATAATCTATATCACTCTTTGTAGATAATTCTTACTCAATTTCAGTCTAATAAAGATTACGCACCAGATGATGAATTTGCGGATCAACAGAAGAAGAAGCGATTCCAATTTATCAAACAGTAGTTCCTGACCCAGAAGTCGATCTGTCAACAGAATCTGAGCCCAACGTATCGGAACTAAATGATGAATAGGATAAATGGATCAGATTCTTTTAAATTTAAGATGAACTTGTATGCATATTTCTAAAAATTACAAATAACATAGAAGCAAAAGACCTAATGTTACAAATATCCATGCTTCTGAATAAGATTTAAAAAAATGGATCACTGGCCTGAAAAAAATCAGGCACTCCTGGACTCAAATCTTATAAGAAGTCTGTCTATCTAAAATGCAGAATGTGCTAAAAAAAGGAATTCACAAAGAAACTAGGTACAGGTGAAAAGGATGCCTAGAGAAGCAAAGTTTATGTTCTATAATCAAAATAATAAGATTCCTACATGCTCAATGATTATTTTGGCGTATATATGCGCATCTGAATAAAATTAGTCTGACGTGTATCAGCGTTGTGTTTACTTTGAGCAAACAATTATTGTTTGATAGGATCTGAATCAATTTGCACTTTCTTTTTAAACCGTTATTGCCTTTCAATGTGTTCAACTTGAGGTTCTTTTAAAAATCCACCACTGGTACATTATCAAGGAAGAAAATTCTGTCGACAACTGTCCAGCTCATCAAGCAGTAATTGTTAAAGTACAAGAAAAAAAATTTCATGATAACAATGGTAAATAGCATGATAAAATAATTGCTGCATATAAGTAAACGTAATTTCAAAAACCTCGTATGAATATAACCAAGCAATAAATGTATAGAATTATTTTTATAACAGTTTCTTTGTGAAAGATAAAAAAAAGGAATGCATATGAATGCAAAGTCTTTACTTTTTGCATTTACGCATTTAAAATGAAAGAAAAATGTTGCTCTTCATGAGAACTCATTAAAAGAAGCCATAAGAAACTAGTTAAATGTTTTAAAAGATGTTCATCTGTTTACATTTTTATGGCTTACTTTTTAGAATTAAAAATTAATTGATACATCCGATTGTTAGTGCTTTACTGTAAAGTTAGGAATTGATAACAGTCCGTTACCTGTAATACAACAATGAAGAATAAAACGCCACAAGCAATCGTAACTCGGTATCTCACAATAACCATAACACAACCTCCAAGCTGACCAATTAAGTTAACTAGGACAAATATAGTTGCTAAAAATTTGCCGCAGCCCCAGGACATGTCCATATATTCCCTTTGTTCGTTCCACTGAAACCACATACGGAGGCCATCTTCTAAAAATGTTGATATGAGACATAACCGTGCGACAGTTGGGAGTATGTGCTTTCCTTTTCTGATAACCTGAAACATAAAGCTATTAAATTCTCCAAAACAATTTACAATTATATTTAAATTAAGGAAAAAAAAACTAAACGTAAACGAAAATATGCAGGCGACACCCATTTTCACATATTTACATGCAGTTTTGGCAAGTAAATAAAGAAGCCTATATGCTTGGTGAATTGTGTATGTTTATGCAAACACAAGTATCTCGAAATTAAATATTATATTTTGAGTGTAGCGGCTAAAAAATGTTTTTTAAAAGCATTGGAAAATCTCTCCTTGCATGTAAGAATAAAGGTACGAAATTAAGAAACATGTTTAAATAAATTGTGGAAATTACAGAGAAACAGAAGTATTTTAAGAATAATTTCAGGGAAAGTTTTTATAACATATGTTGATAAAATATGTAGGCTAATCATGACACTTAACCTATAAATTAAAAGATGTTAATAAAATTGGGACGAATAATTTTTGAATGGAGATCAAATAATAAAAATGTTATTTATGTAAGAGTTGTCCAAAATAATATTTTTAACTATTTATGATCTTTAACCTGTTGATATTTTAGCAATGAATGTACGCGATTCAAAGGTGACGTGACATATTCCAGTTTTCTGCAGTTTCTCGAAATAATAAATATTTTTTAACTAAAGTTTATGGATATATGAGTAAATATTGTAGTAAATAGTTTAAACTATTACCTGGTCAGCTATGTCCTCTGCTTTTGAGGTGTATTCATTCGGGATATTCATATTGACGTCCCGGGCCCTGTACACGCAGACAGATGATTTTACAGTGACTGTACACGTGCTGCTTCAAATGTCATCTACTTTTTAAATTTTTATAGGGACGTGTCGCAGGGGCGTGCGAAGCTGCTTGTGTCACGTAAATTTATTAATTACTTATCAATTTCTATTGCTATTAAGAGATAAATAACTATGCATTCTCGAAGTTTTGTTTTATCATGGTTAGTAAAAACCAAAATTAAACGATAATTTTATATACCGATAATCGTACTACCGCAAACAAAATGATTGTTATTAAATATTATTAATAATAGTAATGCAAAACAATATTTTTATTATGTTTTTATTTGATTAGAATTTAACAATACAAAAATAATTAATTAATCAATACAATGGAGCTCAATTCTACTTTAGAGCATACAAAGATACACATGTTATTTAAATTTCTCTGCACATTTTTACAAAAATTATCGAAAGCCATAAGTAATAATAAAGATATTCATGTATTATAAATTTTAATACGTTAATGGAGGAAAACCGCAATAAAATAGTAATTTACCGAAAATAATAATAAAAAACTCCCAAGAGATATGGAGAAGTGGATTAAATAGGAGCAGTTAAAAGTTGATCATTTGCGCTAAAGCTGAGAATCTGAACTTGGAACTTCTCAAAAAAATACAGGTACACACGTGGATTAAATGGTGTGTTAAAAAACATTTTAATGTACGTTGCTAACTCGGATAGATAGGTAGGACGGAATGAACACTGCGGTTAGTTCATTCCCGCCGAGAGGGTACGGGCTAACAAGCGCAATAATTCGTATTTATTTTAAAATACTTAAAAGGAAAGATATATTTTGTACCCTGTAGATAAACAAGTTTTGCATTTCTACCGCAGTTGAATTCAAAAATGGCATTTTTATAATTAAAAATTTGTCATAATTATTTATGCAGTCTATAAAATATCATATCATATGCATATAAAAATATCTAATTTTAAATGTGTTTTAGATAAAATAACGAAATTCTTACTATTTTAATTGTATCCAAGAAATAAAAACAACTAACAGATTCGAATGTTATAATCAAATAATTTGAATGATAGGGGAGGGTAGCCTAATTTGGACCAATTTTATATATTTCAGTATGTAGAGATGCATAGGAAGTGTCAATAAAAATTAAGTAGTAGAAAAGAAACGCACTATGTGTACCTTCAAAATAATACCATTTATTATATTCAAAAA
>JAUIMW010002490.1:0-10660 GCA_033557785.1 Enochrus cinctus | reverse complement strand
TACTTTGCAAATTTCCAAAGTATTGCTACATATGGAATTATCCTCTGGGGCTCTACCTCTAAGATAGAAAAAAATTTTCTGCTACAAAAGAGAGCCATTAGTGTGGACTTAAAAACACTGAAAGCTGTTTAGAGGTGTTTAAGAAAGAAAGGATACTTACCATGCCGTGTCTATATATTCTTACCTGCGTCATATATGTACATCATAACAAAAAACCAGGTGCCTCTGTGCAGGAAAAAAACGACCCAACAAGAAATAGGCTGCTGGGAGCCGAAACTTTATAATCAACTTCCCAAGAAATATACAGAAATGCCGGAGCGTTGTTTCAGGCTGGAGGTGAAACATTGGCTAATGGGAGAGTCTTTCTACTCTGTGCGGGAGTATATGGAAACTTACCTACCTTAAAATATTCTTATTGACTTACCATGTAATTATTGATGGAAATAAATGTTATCTTATCTTATCTAACCTATTATTGTTTATAAATCACCCAATAAGGGATTTTTAACCATTGTTTAACAAAGTTAACGGTGAAAATAAAGACGTTGGCAAAAAATCACCAACAGCAGAAAAAAACCTAAAAAAAATTGTTACGAATTTTTATTCTGACCTTTCAAGGGGCCCTTTTAAAGTTTCTGTACAAAATAAGGAGGAAAATAAGAGAATCTCTCCTTTAGTTGTAGGAAAAAAATAGCTAAAGTAAGTTTAAAATATAAAATGGAAATTAAAAGTATAGGTAATAGAAGGGTGGGAGTTACTTTTGAAAATTACTTTGTTACTAAAAAATTCTCAAGGAGAGCTGAATCCATATAACCAGATCTATCATTCGCACGCGGTATCATATATCAAATAAAAATTGAAAATAAAACAATACAAAAAGTGGTGGGTCAATAAACATTAAAAGCAAGAGAGGAATAATAAATCAATCAATAAACAAACAAATTAAAATAGAGGCACAAATTTATTAATCTAAATAACAAAGACATATATATTATATTTCACTTGCCATATGGGCTCAAAAATGATCATTTATTATGAATAACTTAATTTTACAGCTCGACCAATAAAAAAAATCTAATTTCCGAAATAAAATTCATCAACAAAACAGATAACGAATTACAAACAATAAAATTAGGCGAATAGATAAATGCATATATTTATCACTAGACATTGGAAGCGTATTGCAAATGGCGCTGCAGCAGAATATGTTTAAATAGTTTAGTCAGAAAATTGTGCAAAAAGTGAAAAAGACGCTAATTTTATTGGTTGTAACGGAATATCTGGATACACGTTTAAAATACTCGGTTATATACCATATAGAATATTGTGTATTTGTAAATATACCAAGGGCTGAAATTACAAAGGGACCATTTCGTTAATACTTAACCATTTTACGACCTTTCCTTATCAAAAAAAAAAAACATTAAAACATAACAATAAATAAATAACAAAATAAAATAATACAATTTGTGAAGTTTAAATTTAATTTCTGTTACGAATAGATAATAAAAAATTACAATTAACTCAACTTTTGTATATAAATACAAATTTAAGTAAGACAATCGAGTTGTCATATTGTTGCTTCTATTATCGATTTTAAAAGTAATAAACTCGTGTTAGAAATTTAATTTCAATAGCAAAACTTTATGAATGACTAGTACTAGTAATATTGTATTCTTTTTCTAACGCTCTAAATCTTTTTATAATACAACCCCTATTCTAATACATGAGCGTATTTGCCCTAAATAATAATATATGCTTATTTCTAAATCTATTGCTTTTTCTATATATTTTTTTTCTTTTTTTATAGTAACACTATTTTTAGCATAGTACTCGCATTTCCAATTAATGATTTGGTTGGGTTTTCTCCTCTAAACCCTGTTGAGATCCCTTTGTTTAGTACTTTTCTTAAACGTTAACGTTAAATTTTCTATTGTATCAAAATTATGAGCTAGTGGCATTAATTTTAAATCTACAGAAACTCAACTGAAATTAACTACTCTTTTTAGCGAGGATATTGATTTTAGAGGATCTAGACACGTGGAGACATGGTAGTGGTAAGTAAAATTTGAGAGCGGTACTC
Source organism: Enochrus cinctus (assembly GCA_033557785.1). Classification (NCBI taxonomy): domain Eukaryota; kingdom Metazoa; phylum Arthropoda; class Insecta; order Coleoptera; family Hydrophilidae; genus Enochrus; species Enochrus cinctus. The sequence continues at coordinate 8,577 of JAUIMW010002490.1, read as the reverse complement.
TAAGAGCCTGCCTTGAGCTTTAAATTTGAGGCAGTTGAGGCTTTCCTGTGAATTAGGCAAGTATTGTCATTTATTTTTGGAAACGAAATTGACTCACTAAATTAGTTCAAAATTGCCACAAGTCTTTTTCTCTTTTCGAGTGTCCATGTCAACAAGTATCTACGGCATCTAGCTTACATAAATCAAGAACTTCGGCACGTATTAGTCGTTTATTGAAGTTCTAAAGCATCTCTTTTTGGAAGCACTAGATTATTTTCAATAAAAAAATTAATCGCTAAAAGAGATATCCAGTTCCTCTACACCGTTAAATTTCATCTAGTATTGTCATGTAAACAACCAAATCATTAATTCGTTTTTTTTTTTTCTTCAAAAAAAATCTAACGTGCATGTCGGTGTTAATTTACCACCCTCAAAATAATCTTTGAGTTGTAAATTTACCGCAACACACACCTAGAAATATATGTTATAAAAATGCAATGCAGTAATCACAATCAATAATTACAATGTAAAGTACAAAATATTATATATTACCATGAAAAATATAAAAATTTACTTTTGCTAGATTTTAAGGTACCTTTTTATGAACATAGTGCATTTTTCTTTTAACTTAATTCGCATCTGGAATGTACATATTAGCTCGATTAACATTACTTTGTAAAAAAATTAATTTTCGTAATTTTTTTTAACTTAAAAGGCTCTTCTAATTTGTTAATATTCCCAAACAAATGTAAGTTATGAACGTTAGTAACTATTTTATTAGAAAAAAAATGACAATGATTTTATTTATTTCTTATTACAGGAACACCTTTACCTCATTTAGCCAACTAATGACCTAGTTATTTAATTACACAAATTTAATAAATTTCTATTTTCCCATCGGAACAAAACTTACTTCTTCGAATAGAGGGTTATATTTTTAAAATTTCCTAAACCGTGTAACTTATTTTGCACTTCGTTAACTTCCATATTATTAAAAATTTATTATCTAATATATTACCATGATGTTTCTCGCTTGCCCCTATCGTTACCCCAAGCATGCGACTTTTCCCCGCTACTTCTCATAAATTTTAGGCAACGCTAAATTTGGCAAGAATATTCACGCTACCGCATTTTAAATTTACCAACGGACAAACAAATTTCAGCAACCAAGTACGCAGTTCTCCTGCAATTTCACAACACAATTTAATGCTTAATTTATGATAATACAAGTTTATGTACAAGTGTTGATTAAAGAGGTTTTACTGGGAATTATTGTAGATTTAAAGGAGATTCATTAAATTTAAAAACCCTGTTTGTACATTTTGTCTGCACGTATGAATATTTATTTGAAAAAATTCTAGCTACGCCATGTTTACGAGGGAACCTGCTCCGTTCTTACCGCTGAGTTTTAAGTGGTTAACAGGTAAAAACGGAACAGCTTCGATTGACAACATCCTCCTTTAAAAGTAAAGCCTTTCGCTCCAACCAAAACTCTAATAACAATTACTTATTAAATAAACAACGGTCCATTTGTCTGCCCTATTAACAGATCATTTAAATAAATAACTAATTGTACCTTAGGAAGAGAGCCTGTACAATAAAAAAGAGTAGCATAAGAACAAGGAATTCTAAATAATTAATACCCTGCGTGGATCTGTTCTTGTTCTTATCGTTTGAGGACTTTATGCTGTGTTCCAGGGCCATTATCTTGTCGTTATGTTCTTGGATTGCACGTTCCAGGTTTTGTAGGGTATTTATTAAACTGAAAAACAAATTTTTTTGTTACATGCACTAAGACGAAAAAAAGCAAGCAAGCGAGCAAGGAGCAAAATTTACCTAATTTGAGATACATTTGGTACTTTAGTCATTGATTGCGTTGAATCGGAGTGGTACTCATCAGATTCACTTCCAGAGTTGACATCAGCATCGGACGAAACCTGCTTCGTTGCCATTTTTCTTTTTGTTCCTTTCAAGGTTGAGGATCGTGTGTCATTCTAAATTAAAGAAAAAACAAATATTAAAAACTTTTAGATAAAAAATTCCCGTCAAGTATGTTAAATAAAAAAAATTAAACATATACTTACCGACTGATGTTCCACACTGACTATGCTCGAGGTACGAATCATCGGAGCAGGATGTTTAGTTCTCGTCTTTATAATGTAGTTATGTTCGTACTGGTACATATCATTCCTTGGATCCCAAGGCCTCAAGTCAGAAAACTTGTACACCCATTGCCCTGACTTCAAGTCCTGTTGGAAATGTACCGGCAGCCATTCTTCGCATTTGGCCTTCCGCTCCTTAGAACGTGTTCTCTGGGCCTCCTCCAAGCTTGTCTTCTCATCCGTAGCAGCATTCATATCATCTCTAATAATTGCTGCTGACACGTGTTGCCACAACCGCTCCGACTCACACTCTCCCTGCTGGTCCAAAGGTACCGTGTACTTTGTCAGGCGATTCCTGATGGCTAAGGCTGGGTCCCAAAACACCTGCTGTTCTCCTGTACGACGATCCTTTATGTAGATTATGTTATCCCAATAACCTTCCAAAGTGCCCAACGTTTCTTTTCCTAGCCTCAAACGCCCTGTTATACAATTTGTTTGTTCTGCGCCACCCAAGAATGGCTGCCAAAAGAGAAACAACATAAGAATACTGTTTTTTAGAATAAAAGATAAAAACCAACCTTAAGTTTAAATTCTATATCAGTTTGGTATCCAGTCTTTTCACATTCTATGGTAACTTTTCCACCCAATTCCATGCTGAGAGTGCCCATGAGAATCCCCTTGCAATGAGCGTAAGGAACCGTGAGCAAATAGTTTTCTCCTCTCGGAAGCAAAGTCAAAACTGCGGTTCCATCTAATATAGCGGACGTGGAGTTACCATAAAATTTCGATTTGGCCAAAATGGATGCGGTTATTGAAAATCCTTCTTTACGGTTTGTTACATAAAAGGCAGATACCTGAAAACATTCAATTCATTCCTGAATGACTCTACACAGATTTTGAGTGATTTTTTAAAGAACCAGAATGGCCGCCGACTTCTATATACAACATTGTGATATTTAAATCTTGGATCTAGTTCCAGTTTATATTAAAAAAAAGTAATAATTTATGGAAGCTGCAAGCTAGATATTTCTCTACAAACCACCTTCGTAAAGTTAAATTATTAAGCAAGCATGTAAATAAAATTAAAACCATGTCTTGTCACAGATTCGTGTTTACAACTATACCTTTAAGACCTTAGACAACGTTATTAAGATGCTACTAGAAGAATTTTGTGGCAACGACAAAAGAAAAACTGTAACTAAATGACAAAGCATAGATTAGTAGCGATAGTGCCCGCTACCCACTCTTCTTTAGTTCAAACTCGCTAATTCTGTTCACAATTTCACCAAAATTTAAAAAAATAATTCCATGTACGACATGGAAAAAATAAAATTAATAAAAAGCTATCAACTACAAAAAAAGTGTATATACAATCTACAGTGCATTCAAAAATAAAAAATACTTACAGGAGGGTGATGTGAAACTTGTTCAGCAAGGTAATATGTTTTTGAACCATTAGGGTGTAAAAAATAACAACGAAATGTTTCCCCTAAAATAGGATTATATGGTTTTTTGAGACCCTTGGGTTTCTTATAAAGACCTGAGAGGTACCATTTTACCACAGTTTTCATTCTTGTAAAAGCATCATCTTCTAGCACAGCCCTACATAAAATATCAATTTTAATCATATTCGGAGACAAAATTTTTTTTTATATTAATATTTTAGTATACATAGAAAAACACATTTTTATTCATAATTTTCACCTTAACAACGTTGTTGAACACCTTGCAAAGATCTGATAATTAAACAAACAAAAAATTACTCAAGTTAACTTAGGAAACTTACTTGGATAATATATCCACATGGTAATAAGAATCCGCTAACTTGTCCAAAAATGATCTTGGTTCTAAAATAAACGTAGGCAAGACAACTTTGCTGAGATCCATGCCGGGCCTAACCTGCTTCACTAAATACCAAATGAGAGATTTGTGTTCCTCAGCAAGTTCTTCGACTTGTGCTCCAGCCTACAAAGTTACCATGAAAAAAACCCATAAAAAAATATGTACAACATACATGTCCGAATTCTTCCTCCATAATAGGAATGTATTTTGTTTCATCAGGTTCTTCATCAACATATTCTTCTTTAGCTGAACATTCAGAGTCAGAGTCAGTAATTTCGCCATCCCCAGCGCTGTGAGCTCCATTGTCGGGCTGACTAATATCATCTAAATCTAAAAATTAAAAGACAATACAATTTACTCCCGGATTTCAACCGAAAAACCTTACCATGATCAAAATGTCTTTCATAATCCGCTTCCGACCATTGTGTTTCATGATTTGTGCTTCCGCTTGTAGATTTGTTGCTGACAGACCTAACCAGAGCCGAGTCGTTCCTTATGGAAATTTCCAAAGCGTCCAACCAGCACATCCCAGATGCTTGGGATGGCGCACGAAATATAGAATAAGAATTTGGAAGAGGCTGGACCACTGCACCTATTGTTTCGTTTTCGGGTCCTCGTGGCGACCAAATCGACTGGTCCAAGGGATTATATAATTTGAAGCAAAATCCGTCTTTCTTGCTCGGCCTTTCTATTACTTTGCAAGAGTTTAGAAGGATGGTGCCAACCCAATGATTGCTCTGCAATTAAGCGTGTTAGACAGAAAACAGAAAGATAATTGTGAAACCTACTTTTGATTTGGGACTTTTGTACAAAAGGAGCATGCCTGGTTTTAAGACACACCATAGCTTGGTCCATGATTTTAAGGTACCACGTATTTTCAGCCAGTCGGCTAAAACAACAACAGAAGGATCTTTTAACGAATTAAGAAGCTCATTGGTCACTCTCTTCTTTTCCCTTCTGTAGTTTTTCCTTTGTGCTTTGTAAGACTCCTTCCGGGTTAGTTTCGTACAATCTGGTGTACGCTCAACAGACATGTAGTCCTTATCAACAGCTGCGCTAATACCTGGAAAATAAATGCGGTTCTTCGATTAAATTACAGCAAATTGACTATTGTTATTAAATAATTTAATAGAACGACAACATATTTGGGAATTGCATTATCATATTAATGACTTACTGTTGGCGGACATGTTAAGTTTATTTTTAAATGGGCACTTGCCGCAACTCCACAATTATGTTGTTTTGGACAATTAGCTTTGTTAACTGGAAAGTGATAACTCTTTTAAAGTGCAATAAAATTTGCTTTACATGAAAAGTACATTTTGGGTAACGAATCAATAGCAAATAAAACTTTGTTGCACAAACAGACAACTGATTCTCAAGCGTTTGCAGAGGATAATCAATATCGTGCATTGTATTGATTTATTTTAAAAATTTAGTAACTCCAATTAAACAACTGCATATACTCCTCCGTATTTAATTTGCAAACAACTCGATTCTCTTCCATAAAATGGAATTTTTTATGTCCTATTTTATTAGAGGCATTATACGATAATAGTAGGTTTATGGTATTGACGATATTGATTTCCTTACTGTTCTAATACGTTAGAGTGCAATTTAGCATATTTCACAATTGTATGCAAAATCTACTGAGTCATAAAAAGTAAAAATGTTTTATCTTTAGGGTACTTCTAAGAACTCCTGATAAAACAAATTAGAAATTTTAATTAACTGATAGCAGCGTAGCAATAAACTAAGAACGCAAAAACGCACAAATTTTTTTATCTTATTTTGTTTTGAGAGCGCAATTAACTTCAACTCTTATCAAACAACTACTTGTGTAGCTAATTTTTATGATCTAATTAAAAAAATTGTGAATTATAAATACCGCTTCTTCCGCAGTCCAAGATTTTTAGTATCATTCATAACACTTTGCTTAGCGCTGATACGACGGGAACATTCAACTTCCAACACTTAAATTATCCTGCCAAATCTCTCTGGAATATATCCATTATGCTATTAATATTTAATATCTATTTGTAAAGTAATATTTTATCAGATGTAGGTATTATTTACGCAGTTGCTATTGACTATAGGTAATATAATTAAAACATGCCTTTAAACACAAACAAAAAATGTTTAACATTTATAAAAACACAAACAAGGAGATCTGCAAGGTTTTTTTTATATAAATATGCTTTTAGATTAAACAATAAAATAATCCAGGAAAATAAGAAGCGGATTGAGCAATGAGACACACAGTAAATATTTGTAATATATTTTAATTAAACTCAGTATGAAAAGGTATTTTTTAAATGTTTAAAAACACACACCAGTTAATGTATTAGACATACCCATGCAATGCAAAAATTATCTAAGGCAAAGTTACATCACAAATAAACTGCTTTATAATCTTTTAAATAATTATTAATCCTTAATAACGCAAGATCAAGCTTCAATTAAACTTAATTGTGTCGACTCATCTCTTTGTTCACCTTGAAAATAGTATCTCTCTATCTGGTAAATACTGCTAGTGCAGTCAAAATCTAAGCATGTACACCAAAGAAATTTAAAAAATAAAATCAATACTTAACCCCTGAATGAATTATAAACCGCTAAAGAAAAAAGCTGAAACAACTAAAAATATTATTTGACCTTTTGATTTGCAGAACACCTCTAATCTCATTAAAGGGGGGAGGGTTAACCCTATAACTAAATAATTAAAATTTGAAACTAAATAAAATAATATGTTTTTGCAGGGTTTAAAGTCTACCTCGGTTGGAAGATTTCACTGCGTTGTTACCCATTTCGTTGCACGATGAGTTGTACTAAATGTAACCGGAGAGAATGAACCAATCGTCACAATGATTATTTTTATTATTTTTTATTATACATTAGTAAACATTATTTGTCACTCTATTATAGTTTCAATCTATAAAAATAATATGAGTAATCTTTGTATAATATAACTTGTAATATTAACTTTTATGTTTACGTCACTATACTGAACATTTATTATGTAGGTTGTCTTTGTTGAACATTCACATAAATAAAATAACTTAAGATTTTTTTTTGTATTGATGGGCCACAAAAAATATTTTTAAATGTGGCTCGCAATTCAGATGTGGCTCAAAATTTGCATGGTATGGCAGTCTCAATGAAGAGTCTCTTAATAGATTATAATGCAGTGGAGACTACTAATATGTTGTGCTCCATCTGAGATTTGTTTGGAACCATACACCCAAGAATTAAACTTTGGCGACCTGGGAGATGGCTCATTTACTCTAGATGATTTCAACTCTTTTACGATTAAATCCATCGAGGTACTTCTGGGAGAAGTGACCATCAATTCTGATTCAAATAGCTATTCTAAACAATTGTCCATGTTTTTCTTACAACCAGTAACGCTGGATAAGGCCAGGAGTGGTCTAAAGTACACTAAATCACAGGATGTTTGTGTAGAGCCTAAGTTCGATTTGTACTTCCCTAAAAGTTTACATTAAAGACTCTAGAAAAGAAGATGTGCTACTTCCATGATCCCTTCCAAAGACACTTCACAATCAGAGAAACATGGCTTACCATAAAATTTGTTTTTTATTACGATTAGGACTCCTTCGCCTCGAGATAATGATCTGCTGTAATAGGAGTCGATGTAGAGATCTTTCAATGAAAGACCTTTTATATAGTCTTCCATCTAAAATAAAGAATCCCAGTCATAACAGCTTAATTCATCTCCGAAATATTGTAGCTTTTGATTAGCGTTGCTTCCAGGTATATTTGCATATATCTTTATGTTCTCTTGTTACAGGTATAGCTATCAACTGGCCCATGTGATCCGATAGAGCAGATGGAAGAATATCTCCTTGCTTGTATTCATCTTCATTTGTGAATATATTATCTATCAGATTTGCTGAGGACTGTGTGATACAAGTAGCACTATAAATAGTTTGAAATAAATTGAAACTGTTCAATAAATCCTTACAATACACAGCTTGCCTATCATTCTTCAACTAGTCCACATCTCCACAGACTTATGTGAAAAAAATTTGCTCTATAGATATTGTATTGCCAAAAAATATTTTAAAAAAGTTGTTTATATTGCCATTATTAGGCCTATGCATATGACAATAATATTGCTTCACATCACCTCCATGCAAGAACATTCTAAGTTAAAATGCACACTTTGGTTTATTATATCTGATATATCTCTGTATTCAAGGGAATCCCTCACAAAAATGCATGTGCCCCCATGAATCCTGATTTTTTGGAAAAGCATAATGCCATTATGTAGCCCCCAATGTTTATGCTTGCCTCCTCCCCAGCTTTTGACCAATGTTCTGAAAAAAACAGAACATGTGGCAAGCAATGGAGAGTATTTAAGCATATCTGAATTTCCAATGTTTTGCTCCTGATACTTTAATATAGGTTTTTGCCTTTTGATACCTGAAATGACTTGCTAGTATATCTATCTTTATGGTTTATTATTTTTTGAGGCTTGTTGGCAAAAATATAGCGCGCTATAGTGATTCCACTTGGCCAATTATCTGTTTTGATGAGATCTTGGTAATATTTGAAGTCCACACCAATTTTAAAGCTTCCACTGTTTCCCTTTGTATCAAGTTTTTTACATTCAATATTATCATTTATTATATAT
>JAUIMW010002489.1:0-10662 GCA_033557785.1 Enochrus cinctus | reverse complement strand
TTCTTCGTCTTGTGTTCACCAAGCTTGATACTACCTTCTCTTGCTATCCTGTTCAACATCCTCCTGTCTCCCACTCTTATTGTAGCGTCTTCTGGACCTCGAGGAATTTCGCAGTCACGGTGCGGCAGAGCGGTTATTACCTGTTCCTTATCCATCTCACGACCTATCGGTCCTCCCCAGGAAAAACGTATATTGTATGGACCTTTTTCCTCTGCCATTCAACTTCCTTGGTCTCCTTGATGTTCCTAGAGTGGGTAACTCTGTAGTTCTCTGGCCAGTCCTCTTCCAATATGGAGCCTAAGCCTAAGTCCTTCGCTGGAGTTTGTTACCATAACAGACTCCGAAAATGGCAATACCCTACCGTCAAGCTCCAATCTCATACTACTCGAGAGCAAATTACGATGTTTTCTAGATGAGAACATAAGATTTAGAAGGATTAATCAGACAGTCCGCGAAGAATATTATCGATAATAGAACTAAGCGCGGTAGCACAACCATAACCACCTCTAAATCCCGACTGTGTCTGGGGAAAAATACTGAACCGATCAAGATGGGTTCGGAGCTGTCTCGATATGATTCTGGGATATAATGGGACATACATCCTTCACACCATTACATGTCCTTAATTTGGGAATCGGCATGATGCAAGCCTCCTTCCAATCGTGCGGAAACACTCAGTCCATAAGACAAGAGTTCACTATATTACAAATAACGGGCAGAATAGTTGGGCAACAGAGCTTTAGCATTCCTAAAAATACATCATCAGGTCTCACAGCATTAGAAGGCAAAGACATCTAAACCTTTTCCACCTCATCTGTGGTGACAGTATTGAAAAAATCTAACAAAGTTACCCTTGAGGGGCGCATGCAAGTCGAACAGGAACAACAAACCATTGTTAAGAAAAGACACCTTGTCATTAACAGAATGCATAAAGTAGATGTACTTCCAATCAATAGAAGACAAACTGTAAAAAAAATCACCCTCATCAAAGCTAGAATAATCACGAAAAATAATAAGACGTGGTGATCCACACCGTGGAGATACTCCAAGAGAACAGAATGTCTGCCGATGTTTAGAGACGTCGAGAAGATCCATCACACCAGAGGACACCACAATAGAGGAGTCGGACACCAAAATGTGATCAATTAACGAAGTACTGTCATAATTCGCAGGGTCGTCAAAGCCCTAAACATCTATGGTAAGTGGATGCCCCCCCAGACCCTCCCTTAGATCTGCTGTCACTCTACAATATAATTTTTGTTTCATCCGTAAATAGTCTTAGTGTGTTAGTTACTTTAACGTAAATAACTTAAATTTCAGATATACACTTTTTTAAATGTATGTACATAATTTTTATATAAAAAAATTATCAAATATAACTTCGTTTTCTTGCCTGTATTTATTTTTAAGGTAAATTAATGTACTTAGTTAGTTCACCTGTCTCTATTTGCGAGGTGCCAAAACGTACTTAATTTATTCTCCTGATTTAAAGTGTGAGAAACTTTAGTGCACACATTTTTTCTGTTTATAAGCTACATATACTTATTTGACGGTTTTAGTGAAGATACCTTCACTTACATAGCTTTTTAACATCTTGCGTTGGTAATTACAATCTAGAAAAAATTACAGCTTATATGCTAAAACTAGTGAGTAAGTTATGTATGTTAAGACACCAAACACACTAAAAAAAGAGTAAGCTATGCGCGTTAAGGCACTTTGCACACTAAAACATGTGAATAAATTATGCACTTCAAAATAAAAACGAAAAAAAAAAGAACTAAGCTATGTACGTTAATTCCTAACACCCTACTTTAGATTTTTATTGTTTATTTAGTTATATAAGATAAGACACCTAACTAACTAAATATGTTGTGCGTTGCAAATAAGGAGAGATGAAAAAACTAAGTATGCTAAGATACCTCACACATAATAATGAGTATATCACAAATGTTTAGATAGTAGAACTAAAAACAGGAGAGTAAATTAAGTACGTTAAAGCAACTTACAAATTAAGACACACGAATAAACTGAGTAAGTTAAGGCACCTCACAAATAAAGACAGGCAAATAAGATATGTACGTCACACATAAAAAAATAGTCGAGTATGCTATGTACGTTTAAGGTACCTCACAAATAAATCGAGGGAAGGAAGTCTTAATGTGTTAGGCACTTTATCGGGAATAGTTCTCTCGCCTGTATTGATATGTTTTGCGTAATTCCTTACTCTACAAACTAAAATAGTAAAGTAAATTATGTACGTTAAAAAACACATTAAAGCACCCAACACACTAAGAGAGTAGATTAAGATAATTACGTTAAGACATCTAATATATTCAGTAAGACACTTGGCATACAATATAAAAGAGTTAAGTATCTACTAGACAGTCGAATAAGCATATACAACTTGGATAGACAGAAAAGATATGTGCATTAAGGTTCCTCGCATATTAAGGTAGGTGAATAAACTAAGTACTTATTTACTTCATTATCTATAGTCTTAATGTATAATGTGCTTTAATTTATATAAGTTAATCTGTCTTAATGTGTTAGGTGCTTTAAGTTATAGACTTTGCTGTGTGCCTTCTGTAAACTTAATGTGCCTTAGACCGATTTAATGTAATATAATGACAAAAATCTATATTAGTGTGTTAAGAATCTAGGATATTAAGACAGGTGAGTAGACGAAAATTTAAATAAATACTAGAAGCAATAATAAATGAAAGCGTTTTTTCTAGATTATAACTACAATGCATGAGATTTCAAACTTAAGGCACTTTGCACACTAAGTCGGTCAAGTAAGGCACATCAAGACTAGATATGTCATTAAAGAATTAAAAAGTGTAGAATTTTCGTTAAAAAAAACGGTAGATCTACCGCAAAAATGGTAGAACTACCGATTATGGAAATTGACGTCACGCTCTAGAAGATAATTAATGCTAAAATTAGTTATTTATAGCAGCGCATGACTTAGCAGCTTTTTAAAATCGCGCAATTTCGTCGATTTATATTTTAAATTGTACATTAAACACGCATTTGACGTCATTTCGAAAATACATTTTTATCATGATAAATAAGAAGATTTGTCGTCAAAGATGTGTTAATTTGAATTTTTAAATGAATAAATTTACATAAATAATTATGCGTAAATTATTAAATTATATATTGATAAAGCTTTAAAAACGTCAAATTTAAATGTGGCGCCTAATTTCAAAAGGCAACATATAATGTGGGTAGCAGCACTTGTTTCGATGTAGACGCGCATTCGATGCAGCAGAAACGTCATTTTGACGCAAGCGCACGTTTTGAAATGAAATGAAAACGATCAAGGATGACAAAGATGGCAACGACAGTCCGCCATTTTCTAAAGTGAGATAGACACAAGTGTTTTCCCGAATTTTGAACGTTTTCAAGTGGTTTTCTGTCGAAATTCGGTGGTGAATGGTTCGCGTTTGTCAGCAGGAAAGTTGCGAAAAGGTGTGCGAAATCGGTCTCCGCGAATTGACAATGTTCTGCTGAGTAAAAAGAAGCGGCGTCAGACCGATTCGAAGTGGAGTGAGACCAAAGGTAATGGTTTTCTTTGTTAGTTTCATATCCTTATTTCATTTCAATTTTATCAGCGTCTTTGTTGTAAAAAGAGAGATAAATTTTGAGTGAGAGACGAAAAAGTTTTGAATTGAGGAGAACTCGAGGAAAACCGAGGAAATTCCTTTCGACATTTTTACATCGGATTTTTGGCACTTTTTATTGCGCCTTTTTTATTTTTGCTCTGGCCGCACCCTAAATTCTGACTTTGCTGTTTGTTTTACTTTTCTTTTTGCTCTTTGCTTGCAGCCGGCTTTTCCCTGCTCCTTGCTGAAATATTTGCATATTACGATGCTCTTCTCTCTGCTGCTTCACTTTCAAATTAATTTTAACTTTAAATTTATTGATTTTTACTAATTATGTCTCTCTATTGGTTGCTGCATTTTGCTGCTGCAATATTGACTAAAATTCATCCTCACTAATTTACATTTTACATATTTTTATTTATTAAATATATTTTTCAGTATTACAATTTTTGTTTGTTTTTCTTTCTCTTCTTTAATTTATTACCAAGGCAATTTCTTATGTTATTTGGAATCTTTAACAATTAGAACAAGTTTATTTGAGAAAGTTAGAGCAGCGAATTCCGAAACTAAAAGCAGCGAAGTTGCCACTTTTGACGTTCTTATTATGTAAATAGTTGTTCTTTCTTTTATTTTGTTTTTATATTTATGATCTTTGCTGATTTTTAACAATAAAAACACTTCCATGGAATGTCCTCCAGGTGATCCAATGTCTTACGTTTTTCTTGTTGATTTTTGTTTAAACATTGCGAACCTCAAACACCATAGATTGTTGAACTTAAATTTATGTAAAATAATGCACAATAGGTGATATATGTGACATATTCTATGTCCTCCAGACCCTCAACAGTATTTGTTTTATTGTTAAAAATCAGCAAAGATCATACATGTAAAAACATGTTCCTCTGGTGGTTCTTTTTTATTGTTTTATATCAGTTCTTCTTTTATAAAAGAGTAACAAAAAAAGTTTTTGTGATAAGAATCACAATAGAGTCTGGGAGACATAGATGCCCTCCAGGTACTCTGCAATCTACACTCTTCTTATTGGTTATTGAAGCTTGATTAAACGAAGTGTCAATTAAGAATACGTAGAAGACAATGTACCTGGAGGACATTCCACTCCCTGGTGATCCTATTTTGCCTTGTTTTTTACTCTATTGGAATGTTTATTGATTTTAAAAAATAAAAGAAGAACTACCAAATGGACTTGGGAACATGGAATGTCCTCCAGGTACACTGCTATCTATGTATTCTTGTTTGAGCTCAAATTCCTATTGAGACTCTTCTCCAAGTTTCTCTAACCAATAAGAAAACTGTAGATTGTACCTGGAAGACATTCCATGTTTCCCAGGTCTCCTGATGATTCTTCTTTTATTTGAAAGACAAACTGCTTTCTCCATATTCTTAATTGTGTTCAAAAATCCTAATGACACTACCCCACTAAGAAAAGTGTAGATTGCAGAGTTCTTGGAGGACATTCTTCCTGGTGGTACTTCTTTTATTGTTAAAAATCAATTAACATCTCTCTCTTATAAAAGAGTAAAGAATAATAAATAATATTATAAAAGAGAGATTTTTAATTGATTTGCTATCTACACATTTCTTGATGGATAGCGAAACTTTGAGAAATTAAAAGAATCAACAAAACTTTTGAGCACAATTAGGAGTACGTAGATAGCAGTGCACCTGAAGGACATTCCATGTCCTCCAGACCCCTTGGTAGTCCTTTTTTCCCTTGTTTTTACTTTGTTAAAATAGAGAGATGTTTACTGATTTAAAAAAATAATAGAAGAATCACCAGGGGGTCTGGAGGGCATTAAATGTCCTTCAGGTACATTGCTATCTACGTACTCCTGATTGTGCTCAAAAATTCCGATGAGACTCTTCATATCTCCAAGTTTCACTGACCATTAAGAAGAGTATAGACTGCAGAGGACCTGGAGGACATTCCATGTCTCCCAGACTCCCTGGTAGTCCTTTTTTGTTTTGTTTTTAACTAGAGAGTCTACTATCTATGTACTCTTATTCTTAATTGTATTCAGATAGAGGGATATTTATTGACTTTTAGCAATAAAAAAATCATCACTGTGTCTGGGGGGCATGAAATGTTCTCCAGGTATTCAACAATCTACACTTTTCTTATTGGTTAATAAAACTTTAAGAAATGAGTCTAATCAAGATCTTTGAGCACAATTAAAAGTACGTAGATAGCATTGTCCATGAAGGACATTCCATGGTAGGTCTCGAGACATGGAATGTCCTTCAGACGCACTGCTATCTACGTATTTTTAATTGATAGAACTCCTCATTTCATCAAGTTTCACTAATTAATAAGAGAGTGAAGATTGCTTAGTACCTGGAGGATATTCTATGTCCCCAGAGTTCTTTTTTGTCTTGTTTTTTACTTATTACTTATTATTATAAAGGGACAATACCTCCTTGAAAATCGTAACAGTCATTATTTGAATTAACATGTAATACAATAGAGAAATGTTAACTGATTGTTAAAAACAAGACATGTCCTCCAGGTAAACTACTCAAAAATCCTGATACGAATCTTCATTTCTCCAAGTTTTACCAGCCAATAAGAAGAGTGAGGATTGTACTTGGAGGACATTCCATGTCTTCTTTTATTTTTTTAATCAATTAACATCTCTTTATTATAATAGAGTAAAAAACAAGGAAAAAAAAGACCACCAGGGGGTCTGGGGGACATGGAATGTCCTCCAGGTGCAGGATTATCTACGTATTCTTAATTGTGCTCAAAAATCCCAATGAAACTCTTCATTTCTCCAAGTTTCACCAGCCAATAAGAAGAGTGAAGATTGCAGAGCACCTGAAGGACATTCCATGTCCCCCAGACGCGATTCTTCTTTTAAATGTGCTATGCAATTTACACTCTTTTTATTGGCTAGTGAAGAAAGGAAGAGAATCATCAGAATTTTTTAACACAATTAAGAAAGCAGTGTACCTGGACGACATTCCATGTCCCCCAGACCCCCTGCGGGTCCTTTTTTGTCTTGTTTTTTACTTTATTAAAATAAATTTAAAAAATAAAAGAAGAATCACCAGGGGGTGTTAGTTATACTTCTATCTATGTTCTCTTAATTGTGCTCAAAAATTCTGATGAGACTCTTCATTTCTCTAAGTTTCACTAACCAATAAGAAGAGTGTAGATGGCACAGTTAACATCCTACACTACTACCAAAAAAGGATCGCCAGGGGGTCTGGGGGACATGTAATGTCCTCCAGGTACACTGCCTTCTACGTATTCTTAATTGTGTCCAAAAAACCTAGTGAAACTTCATTTAATCAAGCTTCAATAACCAATAAGAAGAGTGTAGATAGCAGAGTACTTGGAGGATATTCCATGTCTCCCAGACTTGTTTTTTACTCTATTATAATAAAGTGATGTTTGCTGATTTTTTTTTTAATAAAAGAAAAACCACCAAGGGGTCTGGGAGTCTCAAAGTTTCGCTATCCACCAAGAGTGTAGATAGCAAATCAATTAACATCTCTCTATTATAATATTATTACCACCAGGGAGAATGCCCTCCAAAAACTCTGCAATCTACACTTTTCTTAGTGGGGTAGTGTCATTAGGATTTTTGAACCAAATTAAGAATATGGAGAAAGCAGTTTGTCTTTCAAATCAAAGAAGAATCACCATGAGACCTGGGAAACATGGAATGTCTTCTCAGGAATTTGAGCTTAATCAAGAATACATAGATAGCAGTGTACCTAGAGGACATTCCATTTCCTCAAACCCCCTGGTGGCTATTTTCTCCTTGTTTTTTACTCTATTGTGATAGTGAGACACTTTTCTTAGTGGCTAATGAAACTTTGAAAAATCAAGAGTTTCTCAGAATTTTAGAGCACAATTAACAGTACGTAGATAGCAGTGTACTTGGAGGAAATTCCATGTCTCGCAGATCCCCTCGAGGTTCTTCTTTTATTTTTTTAATTAAATCATTAAACATTCCTCTATTGAAGTAGAGCAAAAAAACAATGCAAAAAAGAGCCACCAGGGGGTCTGGGGGACATGGAATGTCCTCCAGGTACACTGCTACTCACGTACTCTTAATTATGTTTAAAAAATTCTGATGAGACTCTTCATACTCCTTCAGGTACTCTGCAATCTACACTATTCTTATTGGTTAGTGAAACTTGAATAAATTTCTCCAAACTTCATTAACCAATAAGAAGAGTGTAGATTGCAGGGTACCTGGAGGACATTCCGAGTCCCCCAGCCCCCTGGTGATCCTTTTTGTCTTGATATTTGGGGGGGTTATGAAATGTACTCCAGCTAAACTACTATCTACAGAGTCTCAATTGTGCTCAAAAATCTTGATGAAACTCTTAATTTCTCCAATTTTCAAAGTAGTGTTGTCCTTTCAACTTGAACAAATGTATTATGCTCTCTTTTGCTAGAAAGAAGGTACTCTGAAACCCACACCTCCTGGTAATTCTTTTTTTTTTAACAGTAAACCTCTCTCTATTTTAATAGATTAAAACAACAAGGGGACATGGAATGTCCTTCAGGTACTCTGTAATCTACACTCTTCTTATTGGTTAATGAAACTTGAAATGTGAAGAGTCTCATTTTTGAGCATAATTAAAAGTGGGTAGACAACAGTGTACCTGAAGAACACCCCATGTCTCTCAGACTTCCTGGTGGTTCTTTTTGTTTTGTTTTTTATTTTATTAAAACAGAGGGATGTTTACTGATTTAAAGAAAATATAAGAAGAACTACCAGGGGGTCTGGTGGACATGGAATGTTCTCCAGGCAAATCTACAGAGTCTTAATTGTTCTGAAAAAAACCTGATGAGACTCTTCATTTTTTCAAGTTTTATAATCTAATAAGAAGAGTGTAGATTGCAAAGTACCTGGAGGACATTCCATGTCTCCCAGACACTCTGACGGTTCTTTTTTTATTGCTAAAAATCAATAAATATCCCTCTATCTGAATACAATACAGAGTAGTGAGGTGACTATTTATTTTTAACAATAAAGGAAGAATAACCAAATAATTTTTAGGACATGAAATGTTCTCCATGTATTCCGCTATCTAGTTCATAGTTGAAGTGAAGATTCTTACATTAAAGGAAAACCTAAACAAGAAGCTTATTGGATAAAATTTTACTTTGCATGAGCATTTTAAAACAATGAAGTTCACTAATCAGTTTACATTGTTAGGTATTATTCATTTTGACATGGAATGTTTGCAGGTAAATTGCTATCTACATATTCTTAATTGTGCTCAAAAATTCTGATGAGAGAGAGAGAAGAGTAGATTGCAGAGTACCTTCTTCCTACCAAATAGAGCACAACACATTTGTTCAAGTTGAAAGGGCAACATTACTTTTAAAATCATAACAACCATTTACAGAATTAACACATAATATTATAAAGGAAAGTTTACTGATTTTTGAAAAATAAAAGAAGAACCATTTGAAAGTCTAGGAGACATGGAATGTCCTCCAGATATTCTGCAATCTACTCTCTTTTTGTTGGTTAGTAAAACGTGAAGAAATGAAGTTTCACCAGATTTTTTTTACCCAATTAAGAATATGTAGGTAACAGTATATCTGGAGGACATTCCATGTCCCCCAGACCCCCTGGTGGTCTTTTTTTCCTTGTTAACTGATTAAAAAAATAAAATAATCACTAGCGAGTGTGAGAAGCATGGAATGTCTTCCAGATTCACTCCTATTTACAAACTCTTAGTTGTGCTCAAAATTTTTGATAGGATTCTTCATTTCACTAATCAACAAGAAGATTGTAGATTTCAGAGTACTTGCTTCTTAGCTAAATACCTGGAAACATTCCATGTCCCTCAAACCTCCTGATGGTTCTTCTTGTATTTTTTGAAAATCAGTAAATTATAATAGAGTAAAACAAGCAAGGAAAAAAAGACCACCAGGGTGTCTAGGGGACATGGAATATCCTTCAGATACTCTGCAATTTACATTATTCTTATTGGTTATTGAAGCTTGATTAAATGAAGTGTCATTAGGTTTTTTGGACACAATGAAGAATACGTAGAAGGCAGTGTACCAGGAGGACATTCCATCTCCTCCAGACCTCCTGGTGGACCTTTTTTGCCTTGTTTTTTCATAATAAAGGGATGTTAACTGATTAAAAAAAATTAAATAAAAGAATCACCAGGGAGTCTGGAGGACATGGAATGTTGTCTAGGTACTCTCCAATCTACATTTTTATTTGTTGGTAAAACTTAGAGAAATGAAGAGTCTCATTAGGATTTTTGAGCATAATTAAAAATACGTAGATAACTGTGCACCTGGAGGACATTCCATGTCCCCCAGACCCCCCGGTGGTCCTTTTTCCCCTTGTTTTTTACTCTATTATAATAGAGGGATGTTAACTGATTAAAAAAATAAAAGAACATGGAATGTCCTCCAGGTGCTGTGCAATCTTTGCTCTTCTTATTGGCTGGTGAAACTTGGAGAAATGAAGAGTCTCATCAGGATTTTTGAGCACAATTAAGAGTAAGTAGATAGCAATGTACATGGAGGATCCCTTGGTGCTAATGAACTAATGAGAAGAGTGCGGATTGCAGGATGCTTTCTTCCTAGCATAACACATCTCTTCACGTCTTAATTGTGTTAAAAATTCCTGATGAGACTCTTTATTTCTCCAAGTTTCACTAACTAACAAGAACAGTGTAGGCTGTAGAGTACCTGGAGGACATTCCATGTCTCCAAGATCCTCTGATCCCTTTTTACCTTGTTTGCTTACTTTATTAAGATAGAAGAATGTTTACTGATCATCAGAGGACTGGGGGGCGTGGACTGTCTTCCAGGTACTCTTGTAATGAAGACATTCCATGGTGGTCCTTTTTTGTCTTTTTTAAACTCTTTTTATAAAAGAGGCAATGATTTTAACAACTACAGGTGCCATTGTTAGGTCTATATGTGCTCTTAATTAATATTAAATAATTTCGATGACTCTCTTCAATTATCTTGTGTGTACCTGGAGGACATTCCATGTCCCCCAAACCCCCTGGTGGTCCTTTTTTGCCTTATTATTTAATC
>JAUIMW010002488.1:0-10662 GCA_033557785.1 Enochrus cinctus | reverse complement strand
CAAAACGTTGAAACTATCTTGTGTAATCGCACCAATGACACACAATTTGTCAACGATAATAGTCGTTATGTCGCCATTAAAACGCCGACAAAGGCATCGAAATCAGTGCCGATAACTCATCACTACTGATAAATGGGTCTTATCGAGCTGGATTCGATTGAAGATACAGCTGAACTATTTGAAACGCGCTCTCCTCGAAAAGTGTGAAGCGCGTTAAAAAGTTCCGACAGCACAATGAGTTTCATTTGATTTTATCGTGGCGTTATTTTGATTCAAATTTATTTAAATCCAGCCGCACTTTTTGTTCAAAGGGAATTTTATCAATGGAATCCCGGAGCACAAAAACACCGACGGGCGTAATGTGTGTTTTTAGTAATTGTAATAAAACCATTCATTTCATTCGCGCGTGGAAAAAAGCGCTACTAGCACGTCGGTTCCTTAAAAAACTTGCTCAACAAATTATAGAACCTGATTTGTTATAATGAATGTGCGCGATATGTCTTTGGTAACACCGAATCTGGTTCCTAATGGCTGAAATGTCAAACGTGATATCATATTGCTGCACCTACATTTTTAAATCGAAAGTTATTATTTACTCGAGTCATGTTGTTATTAATCTTGATTCTCTACATTTTGAAATTTGTGTAAGAAAATTTTATTTGGTGAAATTTAGAAAAAAGGCGAATTCTCGAGATAGCAATTAATCATTTATACGCACGTATTTTTTTTTATAAATTAATTTAAAATATAAATAATGTAAGTCATAAATATTACAATAGCTTGTCTGGCCTTATTGGTGCTAGAAAACAGTTGCATAAAACAGTCGAATGCTGCTTCCTTACTTCTTAGAACAAGTATATTGTGCATAAGTAGCAAATTTACATACAATCGCTATTATCATAAACAAATTAAATCATATTTAAAAAGTGCCAACAAGATTTTCTACAGATAGGTGTGGGATGTTAGTTATGTTAACTATAAGTTAATCTTCTGGTTTTGATTTGCAACACTTTGGGAGAAAGCTTTGTGCGTGGTCGCTATATATCCATATTAATTTTTTTACGGGATAGAAAAACTAAACTCGATAATAAAATTTAAATGCGAATGTAGGTATGCATCATTCAATTTCTGGAACCGAAGCGCGAAATGTTAGTTGGTAGCTTAAGAAATATAATCAAAAGCAAAATCCATTGTTTTTATAATTCTATATGAAGCGTGAAATTGCTATTGTTATTTAGTATCGGAGCAGCAACATGGCTTTTCGTTATTTTAATAGTGACGCTTTGAAGGAATTTTAATATTTATATGTTTATAATTAGTATCTTATTCTGTTTGTTTGGGTTAAATTGTGATTATTTGGACCAGCGTATGGAGTATGTAGCGTTTTTTGACTTCAAGCTTTATTTTAATTTTAATTAAAGATAATTTATAAAAGTTGGAAGCCTCCATGTCTTCGGACCCCCGCTACGAAACATTGTCCTGTCTCTTGGCGCTGCGATTCTCACGGCACCGCTGAGGATCGATGCCTGTCGCGGATGTCAATTCCCAAGCTCCGGAGCAACTTATCTCGACTCACGCCGCCACGGCCGAGAAAGACAAACTTATAAAACGACTTATAAATTTCGTAATCGTATCATATGGCTTTAATTGCCTCTTTTACAGTACTTAAGGGGTCGCTTTATTAACGTAAACATGCTCGAGCCGAATATTCTAATAAAATAAACGGATGTTAACAGAAAAATATAAAATACTCCTGTTGCTTTATGGATTCATTATGGGGACCAGTTCGCCGGGTGAAACCGAGAGATCCACGAAGAGCTCCTTTTTAAAACGTCTCCACCGGTGGCGTCACGGTTTTTTATGACCTCCACTGGTCTGCACTGTTGATAAAATCTGCGTATACATATTATATAGAGTCCTTTTTGTTGTCTTGCCTCTGTTTGCACGAGCGTTTGCGTTATTTACTTTTTCCACTATGAGCTCTCTCTGCATTTACTTATTTAAAAAAAATAACTCTTAGTACTTAGATGGTGCACGAACACCAGCGGTTTTGCTACATTTATGCATGTAGGCATAATTAATTTAAAATTGATATTTACATTTTCTAAATCGCTACAAAGTATTTCTGCATCAAGTTTGAATGTTATCAAATCAGGAAATACAAATAAAAATAAAATTATATTTCTGTTTAGTAACCTTGAAGATATGCACACATTTATGTACTTGAACGAATTATTTACGTTTTTTCTGATTCTGCTTTAAGTACTTAAATACGGTTTAGGCTTTCGAGAACTTTTGGAGGAGCGCCACAATTTAATTTGCACCAAACGATGCCTTTTCACAAAAGGAAAACATTTAAAGAGCCGCCCCGAGAGATAATAAACGTAATTTATATAGATATTTGTATGAGGCACGCGCCATATTTCGGAGGCAACCCAACAGCCGATGATCCACGCACAAGTCAACAAGTTGTTTTTAAGGCAACCAAACAGGCAGTTATTTAAACGCTTCCAGCGAAATGCTCAATTACTACTTTCAATTGACTGCTGTTTACTGTCGGATAATGCCCGTAATTTAGTGAGCAGTGGTTAGAAATGAGGTTTTTTATAGGCACTCTAACGGCGCTAAGCGCGAAACCCTCTATCCATCTTCTGGTTCCCCCGGGCTCCCTTTCTCCCCTTTAACGTCTTCTCGCCCAGAAAGATTTACGTGTAAAGAATAAATATAGAACGGCGCCCCTTTCCGGACTTTCCGGACGAACACTTATATAAAGTGGATTTCAAAATCATATTTATCAAATCGGCTGTTTATTTATGGATGGAAGGGGATTTTTTCGCCCCCGAAATGAAAACAATGAATAGGCTTATGTCCTCCTGTATTTTTTTAAGTGTATTGTTTATAATATTTTCTTAGGTGATTTATTGCTTATTTTCTAACACGCTTCTTATGTTCTAGGGGAACCCTTACGCCCTTAAAGACGCAGGAAGCGCGGACATGTCAGCGTGGACAAGCGCGGGCCTTCAACCCACCACCGGCTACTATCCTTATGACCCAGCGTTGGCGGCCTACGGGTAAGTTTCCGGCGATTTTCCAGACTTAATACTGTAATGGCTTGGGAATAACGTGACAAAAGTTTATTGTGCAGCGTGGCTAGGCGGTGACGAGGATCCGCGGACCGTGTCGCTCTCCGTGCATGCGATTCATCGTGTCAAATGTACTAAACTCACTCACAATCCTGTGTATGCCTGTGTGAATGTAAAAATAGAGATCTATTAGATAACAGGCAGTATATCAACGGACACGCTCCTATGGTTTTCATCCGTGGGCTGTTTTGAACTGCTGTTGTCACAACACTAATCCATGCAAGTTATTGCATGTCGCTGCCTCATATTTATTCATGTATTGACATAATTTACAATATTTTACGTTCGAACGTAAGCCTGTTCTATTTTATCGGTCATTAATGGCGGGACGGTTTAAGAACCGATTAACCGGAACTTAGTCCGTTTAATGTTAAATTTGTTTATTTAATGTCTCTTTCCAATTGTTGATGACAGGTATTAAGATCGTTTATGGGTAATCATGATTTACTGCTTACTTTTATATAAGTTCAGTGCAAAATCTGATTGCGGAACGCCCATTGCAAATGCGAATCGATTTTTTGGGATCGTCTAAAATTTGACTTAGAAATCAGCGAAAATAAACATTAACATCTGATGCACAAGTGAAAAAAGAAAAGTTCGCTAAGCTACCAAGGAAGATTTTGGACAACAAAATTTTTTCTTTCACTTGGGCATCAGTGGAAATAAAGTAAGTGGAAAATTTCAGTTCAGGCCAAACTTTCACTATCGATTAAGACTTGGTAATACGGTTCGTCCCTTATTTCCTGCAGAGAATGAATCCTCGAAAGGATCATTTATTTGCTTCCGGCGGCACCCGAACTAGTGCGCCGCTTCCCAATAAGGATCTCCCATCCTTTATATCTAACAATTACCTCTGGTAAATAAATAATTATTAACCAAACGTTCCTAATTTATCAACATCCGTGACGCGAGTGCGCCTCCACCATTTCGCACACCATACCTGATTCCAATGTAATTTTGTCATATGAATTTGTTCGGTAAGTGGAACTACTTTACTTTTTGTAATTTGTTTCTTAAAGCGTTTGACTCGGTAATAAGAGTGGGGTACTAGTGTAAGTCGTGTAATCGCGCGGATATGCAATTGCATATAAATTGTAGGGAAATGTAGGCTTAGTTCTAGCGGCGGTGAATGAATACGGTCCGGATAGCGTTGCGGCTAATTCCCGGTCGCGGAACGAGCGTTGTTGGAATGGCTTCAAGACAAAATGGCTGAAGAGGGAGCGCTATTGATTGGCGCGCCGTTGCGGCGTCGCGACGCAGGTGCCGGCTGCCATCGCAATGCACCATTTGTATTTATAGTCGATAAAATCGGTTCCAGTCATTTCACATTCACAGCCAAACAGAAAACCCGTCGTATCTGGCAAACCTGTTCTTAGGGAAGAGTGGCAGCGGAATAAATGCATCAGAAAACAAAATTCAAACGGTAATTGTTGAAAAATAAAGAGCCGACTCGAACACGGCGAATGGGAACTAGAACATTATCTTCTGGACAGGTTTCTCGCGGATTAATGCGACATCGTTTGAGAAGCGTTCATTCAAAACCAGACATGTCTAAGCTGTTTTTTTAATAAACTATCAGTAATTCTAAACAGGCCAAATGACTTACTTAATTTTACTAGAGTCAGTACAATTGAATTTTTATAAAGCCGATCTTTAACTTCTAAGTTTTGATTTCACAAACCAAACGAAAATAAACAAAGTCATCCAAAGCCAACACTTAATTTTAACATAAGGCAAGGTCTGATTTGACGCGAGATAACTCGTTTCATTTGTTACAAGTTCGCAAGTTCGAAACGGCTTGTGGTTAAACGAAATAAATAGCTTGAATTAGCGAAAAAAATAACGGTGGGCGGAGGATGCGAAACCAATTGCACAGCTCAGCAAAAGTGTATCAATAATGTCTAGAAATAGAGGGAGACTTTATTTTTCTCGTTTTATTGACGTCGGAGGCCGCCCTTCTTGTGTCTAGCGGGAAAAAGTAGCGAGCTTAATAGGGGTGAAACCACTCTAGCCGTAATCAAATCCCGCTCTTGGGGGTGAGCACTACATCAGCCTGACAGCTAGGCACAAAGAAACGGGCGTTGAAACAAATTTAACATCTCCCCAACAAACCGAGCCATTGTTCGCGTCGTCGCGCGATATCCGTTTTAATACCGTTTTACCTGGTTATTTGGATTTGTCGTCTCCAACAACCAGGACCACGAACACCAGAAACCATTTGACACTCTTAACGTATGAACTCCTCCGAGAATTAAAATCTACTCGGGCATAAAACACGACGATTGTAACCCGACGCGCAATAAAATTATTTCCGAGACAAATTCTCAACACAAGTCATTGTTCGCGTTGTCGTGTTTCACTTAATGCCATTTTACCAGGTTACCAGGATTTGTTCTTTAATATCACTTTGTCGTTCGCATTCACGCGATTCCCTATCTCACGCATCTTTTTTATCAGCCAAAAGTCACGAAAGCCAAATGAACTCGAAACAAACCCAGACAACCATAAAACCTAATAAATAATACTCAATCTCATTGGACTTTATTTATTGTCACAGGTATGGTGCCGGGTACGACCTAGCAGCAAGGCGCAAAAACGCCACACGAGAATCAACAGCGACTCTAAAGGCGTGGCTGAACGAACACAAGAAAAACCCTTATCCCACCAAAGGCGAAAAAATCATGCTGGCCATAATTACCAAAATGACCCTCACCCAAGTCTCCACGTGGTTCGCCAACGCCAGAAGAAGACTCAAAAAGGAGAACAAAATGACATGGGAACCGAAGAATAAGACGGACGACGACGACGACGCTCTTGTCTCCGATAGCGACGACAAGGATAAGGATGAAGAGGACAAGCGAGACGAGACAGGTGAGTGATCTCGAACTACGAGTGCAGAGAATCGCAGCAGGCGCAAACTTGGATTAATGTCGCAACTTACTTCTGCTCCGCCGTCTGTTAAATGGCACTCTGTGTTGCTCACATTAAGTCCCCCATCCCGGTTAATCGGATCGCCAGTTAATGCTCATAGACCCAAAACGAATCTACCACCCTTCAATCTTATCGCTTTCAAATAATGAAATAAATACCGAGGGGGTGCACTCAACTCACTTTTCAATGCCTGCACCTTGCGCAAACAGAATATGCCTACTCCCCTTTCGCACCCTCACTCAACTTTCTCCCCCACGTCATTCTCCTCGCTCTCCCGCTGCCAATCTTTCTTTACATAGACTGTTACAACTTTATAGTTTGCGATTTTCTGGAAGGAGTGATACCTTATTTTCCCCCGGTTACCGAGGTGGTTTGAACACTTCATTCTTATTTACTCAATCAACTTCTCACCGACTCCATAAGCTCGTTGTAAATAAGAAACACTCCCTTACAAAAACTTTTCGAATTCCACCTTTTTTTAAGCTTATTACACACTTAATTTTTCTATAAATTATTTTCTACAAAACGAAACAAAGAGGGAGGGTCTTCTTTAGCAAATCAAAAATATTACTTGGTTTTGAATAACAATGCTAGGCTCATCATCAGATTTTTTCTGTTATAGAAACCCATGGTTCAATGTTTTCCGCTACCCCAAGACAACCATTACATTTTTGACTTGACGCCTTCCACGGTACGTTTCTTAAAAATAAAACCCTCATTTTCGATAAGTGGCAATAACAAATCACGTTCAAAAAATAACAAAAAAACCTTTCTCTTGTGTACCTACACCTCAAGCACTCTTTCACCACCAAGCTTAACAACATCTTTGGGGCTGCTCTTTCTTAAAACTACCCAAACGCAAAGCACTCCGATCACCACTAACCCCGAAAAAATTTTTATTTTTAGATGTCCACGGCCGCATCAAATCCGAAAGAAACGGTAAAGACCTCGACGACGACGACCTGACGGACGACGACCGCAAGGACGACCTCTTAGGCAACCACATGCAGCACATCCTAGGCAGCAACTTCGGGCTGAAACCCGAGCACAAAAACACCGATTGCGGCGTACCTCTACCACCTTCCAAACCAAAGATTTGGTCGTTGGCCGACACGGCAGCCTGCAAAACTCCACCGCCTCCTCCGCCTTCCCAGCAGAACCAGTGGCTAGGCTCCAACGGCTTCGCCCTGCCGAGCTCGAGGTACGGAGGAGGCAGTTTTCTACCCAGCCATTGCCAACAGGGGTTTCCTGAAGTACAAACCGACACACCACCCCAAACACCCCCCAACATGAAGTTACCTAGCGTGGCTGGCAACCTCCTCCCCGGGCAAGGCCCCTGCATAGGCGGTTCCACTAATAGCGGGTACTCGTCGCAGTCTGGGTTCCTCGGAGGCTTCGGCAGGATGCAATCCCCGCAGAGGCCGAGCCCTTCGCAAACGACGAACCAGATGGGCGCCCCTAGCTCAGACAATGCTGCCTTTAAACCATTTTACAAAAGGTAAATATCTTAAGACTCTTTCTGCCTAAACCTCCTTTATTTAATTTAGAATAAAAACCAGAGGTGTCAAGTTTCAAGTTAATCAATAAAACGTTTTCTTTTGTTTCAGTCCTCAAAGTATGAATGGAGGTTTCGTATCACCGGTGTGAAGCCATCCTCACTGGACAATCCACTAGGTAAGTGTTGGCCCACGCTAAATAATTCTCAATGAGGTATGCTTGCTATCGCCACCTCCATGACATTGACAAATGAGCAGAGATTTTGATCAGTGAATGGGTCTCTCGCAGGCCACTAACTAACCCGCGAAGTTACTCAATAGGATAAACCTGTCTGGCGTGTGTGTTTTCGTCGCTCCCTGTAGAGAATCCATTGTTTTAAATCAATATCCACTCTCCACACCCTTTCTATTAGAGCTGGCATTTATCCGACTTATTGTGAGTGTAGTCCAGCAAGGCTCTACGCTAACAATTAGAGTGATACTATCGCATCTCGTTTATCTCCCATTCAAATTTAATTTATTCCTTGATAGGCAGATGCTCTCTCGCGTTGTTGCTCTTCCCTTTTTTTATCTTCGTAAACAACGAGTCAATGGGCACTGGCCGGGCGGAAACTAGTATTTTTTCTGGCCATTATAGTAGGTGTTGAAATTTATACTAATTAGTTGGCTTCACATAAGTTGTCCCCAAGAGTATCGAGGCTGTTATCGAGGATGGATCTTTGTTAAGTTGTATTGAATTTTAATGCTGTCTTATTAAAAATAATCTTGTGGTCGTTTAAGCGAACGCCATCCAAAGAAAATTATTTTGAATGGTCTATAAGATTTCAGATAAACGCACAGTAATGGAACGTTTTTTTTTTTGAGGTTGTAAGCGTAGAAGCCCGATGGTTCTTTTTCTGAATAAAAATGCTTTTAAAAAATGTAATAAATTCACGGTTATGAATAGTTATTTTTTACTTTCTTAATTTAACTTAAAATATACAATTAAACTAACGTTTTAATTATCAAAGTTAATGTTAAAAATAAATTAGAGTAAAAACGTTTTTTTTAGGATTTTGAACTTTGAAACGTTTTTTAGTTTGGCGCTTTCCCACGTACGACTATTATTGAAAAATTGATTATGAGCGTGTAAATTCATCCTGATAAGGTTTGTTGCAAATTGTGAGTTGCAATTAATCATAATAAAGATATCGAGTTTAACAATTGACTATTAAAACGGTCGTGATTGGGCGAAGCAATATTAATTAATTTTTTGTTTGTTTCAGGACCCTCTCAAGGTGGAAGTCTAGTGATTTCATCGGAAGAAAAATTGGGCAAAGTGCAACATAGTTAAATTGAGAAGTGAGTCTTGGAGAACTCGAGTGCAATCCTGTTGTATATTTTGTGTACATTGCATTTATTTATATCTGTGATAAAGAACAAAAAATTTTGTCCACAAACTGGTGTCGTCGTCCGGAGAACCTGGGAACCTACCGTTTCTATTTTATTTCGTTTATCCTCAGCAGTCAGCAGACAAACCCATGGAGAGAACAGCAGAAGCAGAGACAGAAATAGGACCGTGGAATGCGCGCACCTTTGTTTGTAAACCTGTTTGTGTAAATCATTCACAAAACTGCTGGAACCATAGCAGTATTTGCTAAATCACCTCTTTTATTGTTAATTTATAAATAATTATTATTATAGAGAAAAAAGTTGTTGTGTATAAAGAATCATATCATAAATTTGTAATATTATATTATTAACTAACAGAATTTTTTTTTGTTTTTTGGCGACTCCGCCGAAACTGTACATTAACTTTATCTGTTTGTAAATAGGTCAGTGTGTATAGAAGGATATTATAATTATCATTGTCTTAATTAAATCATTAACAAAGATGATCAATCGAATTTTTGAGTTTTACTTTTTTTCCCATCCTGATCCTTGCGTTAAAATACCTCACCATTTCTACTCTAGTAAACCTTATTTAGTAAATGGGATATTGGTCAATTATATTAAATATCGGAGATAAATTTGGACCGCATAACTACGCAATGTGGTCCAATGATTGTGGCCACAGGATAACTATTCATTAAGGGCTACCAACTATTCGATATTCATAGGCTGTAATATGTTAAGTACGGCAACTATTATAATTGCAAGCTGTAATTGCCTAAATAGATATTAATTTGAGACTGGGGGGTATGCACGCATATATCTCGATCATATTGTGATAATGGGTATGCAAAACGTTATCGTCTACGCTCATTACATTAACTATGAAGTGTTTTGGCCGGGGAACATAGATTTGCTCTTAGCATATAATGAGAGTTGCTATGAAGAAATAATGTTTCATGAAAAAATTGCAATTTTAGTAGAAAGCCATTCTAATGGAGTAGGATAGATGGATAATTGTTTCAGATATATTTTAAGCCACTCGTTCGTTATGTTTGGATAAGCTTGAACTTTGAGACCGTGGGTTGCAGGTCTAACATTATATAGTAACCGGTTCTCTTGTCCCTTACGAGCTTTGGCTCAGCTTTCGTGCTTGGTTTTCATGTTAGCCTTCAGCGATTTTAAACATTTCTATAGTTTAATAAATGTTAAACCATAAATGGTAACATAGAATACATAGATACATAGAATCCTCCCTTTGTTTTACTATTATTCACACAAACCTTTAAAAAAAGTTTGTATTGCAATATGTCAAATTTTTGAAATGACTACACAGAGCTCGTAAAACGGCATATTCTATAACATACACCAGTTCTTAGAAATATTTATAATTACATCTCATAGAAGGAAGTAATAAAAACCAAGTCAGGAGATCTGGCTGAGTTAAACCACTGAATTATTCCATCTTTGTCTTCAGTATTGGTAGAATTAAACATCTGAATGTTTTAATTTTACAGACCCAAAGGCACTTCTACCATAAGTGACCTTCACACTTAAGTATATCAGTCGACAAATAAAAGATTCTGGTTTAGATTGGGAAAAAAAATCGATGATTTTTTTACATTTAACTGGCAACATTTTGCCTTTTGTCCAGGAGATATAATATAGTTAGTCTAATCGTTAATATCGTTGGGGACCTTTATTGAAAAACTTTTTTTCTT
>JAUIMW010002487.1:0-10662 GCA_033557785.1 Enochrus cinctus | reverse complement strand
GAGAATCGATTTGAAGAACACTTGGACAATTTTCCCCCTGTTGATGTTCGCTGAAGAGATCATGACTAGCAATTTTTCGAGGAATCTGCATTTACTAGAATTACCGAAGATGATCGTCAATATGGGACAGTAAGCCATACTGCTTGTAAACCTGCCACATTCTAAGGAAATTCCTAGAGAGGATCAGGAAGTCGAGATGAACTTCCCTTTTCGCGTCGGAGCCGAACCACTATAATTACAGTGGTCGGTAAATCCTATGTTGTAACTAAGGGGACCATCATAGACATAGCGGTCTCACTCTCCCACAACATCACTTAGACTGAACGAGAGACGACGCTGAAGTACGAGGAAATGACGTTTGATTAGAAGAACATTTGGAGACTAAATCAGAAGCGAATTTTCCCCCTGATGGTCCGCTGGAAAAATCACGACGAACAACTTTTCGAATAATTTGTATATACTAGGATTACCGAAGACTATCTTCAACTTGGAACAGCGAGCCATACTGCTGCAAACCTGCCATATTATAAGTGCATACCTAGAAGAACTTTATACGTGCATTAACTACATCACAATAAGTCAAATTACATTATGTACCAGTAATAAATAGTTTGCAGATCAGGCACCTACCTTGATCACTCTTTCTCTGCGACCTGAAAAAAAAAACAACAAACAAACTTTACAATCGCGTACCAAATGATCTCAGGTGATAATGTGTTTTATCGTATTGATAGGTATATTATAAAAAAGCATTTCTTAAATAAGGAAATATTCCTATAGCGTGGGATGGTCGGCAATCCTTGAAAAGGTGAGCAGTGAATATGGAGAAGAGGAATATAACACAACCTTGTGACCGAACACACGGAGGTGCAAATCACGTCGCTCTGACAAATTCAATCATTTATGAGTTCGCAAACTATGAGAAATGGGGCGCCGTTTTCTAACACCACACACAATTTTTTGCACCCGTTGCACATAAGAAGAAAAGAATGCGTCCAAAAACAACACTGAGAAATGATTTAAAACTAAGGAATTACAAAGTAATTGACGGACAGTTTTATTCAAAAATGCACGATTTTGGCTCTTCAAAATTTTAAGATATTTTTATCAAATTATGGAATTGGATTTGAAAATTTAGAGATTTGGTTAAGAAAAAGTTCAAGTTACATCACAATCATGGTATAAATACTTGTTACCACGCGCAAGTTTTGCTACTGACTTTAGTGTCTTATAGTCATGTACTGCGACAGGCCCAATTTATTATAAATAATTAATAATTTATTTAAACGTAAAATTCATATAAAATTACACATTATCGCGCAGCTGGCATGTACCCGGGGAATTTTAATGGAATTTTTCACAACGAATGCTCTATTCATTTAGCACGTAGACGATTTAGGCGTGAAGAACCCTTCCTATAGCCGATATCTTCGCAAAGACAGAGTTATTGTTTCAGGACCAAATGTTCGAGTTAAAAATATAACGGTTGTGTTTAAAAATACTTTAGTCTATTATAGTATAGTCGGTAAAGTACTAAAAATGTTAGGACAATAGCTTTACTTTGTCCAAGTGTAAGCAGTTGAAAAAAATAACCAAAGTAAGAGTCGGAAGTAACAAATTTAGTGCACATAAAGGTCCTTTTCAGAACCTGGGGAAAACTCAAGGCAAAGGTTTTGGATGGCTGTCAACTAAGCAAGCCAGAATTTGATTGGTTTGGGTAATAAGAAAAAGGGGATGAAGTACCGAGATCAGGACATCGGAGACGGTTAGCAAGTTAGTTCTCCGGGGGTGAGCAAGTAAGATAGTTCGCGATAGTTAATTGTCATTAAGTCGTGGTGTGCTACGGAGGCAAATTTGTTCCAAAAATGGGCAATGTATGCTATCATGAACATACACCCGGAGATGCTTCCCCATGTAGACGGCAACAATACATATCCAAGTATATGAACGACGTCATCAGTAATATCCAGCGTGAGCCAGGTTTCGGTAAGGTACGTCAAATCATAGCCCAGTAGGAGATATACACCGAAAATTCCGCAAATCAATAGTGATCTAATCATTATTAAACCACTAACAATCTAAACTCTCCCAAATCGTAGAGTATATACCCTTTTTATAATCAAATAAAACTAATGAATAGGCCTCGGCGTACCTCCCTTACCCACATCTCAGCAGCGAAATACGCCTTCAATTTTTTCACGTCTTTTTTTTTGAATATTTGGTTTAAATATCCACAATCAAGTTAACACCAATGCAAAAAAAAAACACTGGATGATGTAATTACTAATTATAACTTGATGCCATTGCCCACAAATGCGCCACCAGCAACAGAGACTGAACAAAGGCCCAAAAATCGCACTACCTTATTACAAATCAGAACTTTCTCGAATAAATTTGACACTTTGACGGAGTCAATAAATGTGTTTACATGACGATATCTCCATTATGACCCAATTTCCTAATCTACCCCAATTATTTCGTCTTCTATACAACTATAACAGTGAAGAGAACACAATGTGTAAAAATTTAAGTTTATCGCTATATTATGAATAAAAAACCTATTAATTCATTTGACCCACTTTGGACATTCAAAGCTAGAACAGTTAGAAGAGAGCTTCGTTCAAAATGACGCTCACCCCTCTTTTCGTGTTGTCATTGCACATCCATAAAATTGTAGCCTTGACGGAACACATTACAATCTGGGAGCTGTTGTACCATGAAATTCTCTTCCAGAGAATGTTTTATAAGCGGAAAGGTTGTTCAGCAAATTCAAACAGGTAAAGGAAGGCTTTCCAACGTAAGTTCACTTTTAATTGAATGTTAACTAATTGTGTTATTACATTCGATGATTTTGCTCTTCTAAAGGTGAGAAAGAAAGTTGTAGGTACTATGTTTTTTACTCTTTTCATGCAATTTTTTAACAATGATGTTGCCTTTGCATTATTTTATTATTTATTTATAGTTATTTTATTATTTATAATTCAATTAAGATATCTATACTATATCCGTTTTATACGTAAAACGGTCAGCAACGCCTACGGTCGTTGAATCATTATCCCTTTATTAGTTTTTCACTTAAAAAATCACGCCTCCAAATGTTTTCGAAAGTTAAGGATGACCATAACCGTATTTAAGTACTTAAATAGTACTAGTACATGAGTCTTGGAAAAAGTTTTCTTTCAATCTCTAAGTGTGTTGTTAATAATTTGTTGACGTGTTATTTTTTGAGTATAATTTATTACAATAATGAAAATCTTGTTAAAAAATTATATAAAAAACAAAAATAGCACTTTTAAGAGATGAAGATAAAATTTGATTCGTATTACACACCCCTAAGTATGTTAAACCCTCCTCGGTCTTGAAAGGATAGCTTACGATGCGCAAACTAGGCCCTTCTTTTAATGGACAGAGTATAGTTTCAGTTATTTATTTATTATTAATGTTTATATATCATAAGGGCGATACACGAGAACTTGGTGTTTTTTCAATGGCTAGTACTAGTCTAGTACATATTATATCAACTGTGAAAAATAAGTTCTATGAAGTGGCGAACATCATCATTTTTCGACTGAAAAGTTTCTTGGTGAAATACATCCTTTAAATAATGTACGGGACATATAGATACGATACTTTTAATTATTACTGAGGGAAAAACCACATTTTGACAAAGAAGATTTATTTTCAGCACAGCTATGATAAACTGAATATATTTATTAAGAGTCAGGCTTACGCGTGCCAGATTGATGTGCTGCGCTAAATTCAGTTTTCTTCTAGGACAGAGTCGTCGCATAAGGTTTTATAAAAACATAAATAACTTGCCAAAAATATTTAATCACTGCTGGCCAAAAATATGCTTTGTAATGACGTTGACTTGAAGGTAGATATTTCTAGACCTGAAATGCGATTTTTAAATTTTTTATCTAATTTAAGTCGATAATATATCAAACTATGTAATAATGTGATTTATTTTTTAATGTAAATAGTAATTGTTGAGTCTTCCTTTACATATTTATGAAGGACGGTATAGATATTATTTTTCCTAAAATAATATTTTCTTATTAATTAATTCATTCTTTTAGTTTAAATTATCGAAGCACTAAAATATTTTATAAACTGCAAGTAATTTTTACACAAGTTGAAAAGAGAACTATTTATATTTATAAATAAAAATAATTTATTTAAAACCTTACACATATTGGCAGAAGAAAAGCTTTATGAATTGCATGCAATAGTTGCACCAAAGAAAATTTAAAATACGTGAAAAGTGGCCAATAGAAAGTAGATGCTCTATTTGATGTTGCCTTATGACAACATTTATTATCTTCTCAGCAACAATAGCAAAGTAAAATCGATCACGCATTGTTGGCGCTACAAAGCAAATTCGAAAACAAATCAAATAATAGACAATGTACGCAGAAAAGAAAACCTGACGAGGCAGAGCATTAAGAAATGAATGAAATTCACAACAATGGGTCAGCGAAATTAACAAATCACTGAGTGTTTAGAAGCAGAAAAAGAACGAAAGGAAATTGGGTGGCTCTATTCTTTAGCCGCTTTTTATAACGAGGAAATTTTTTCTAAAGTAATTTCTGTTTTCAAAAGTTTTTTTTAATTATATGGGCAGTGATAGATAGGATATTCATTCAGAAGCATAAGTAAAGTTAGAATATTGATTTTCTAGTTAATACCGTAATGAATCATTTCATAATTGCCACAATTTGAATTCGCTTTTGACAAATTAAAAGAATGGATGTACAAGATCTATCCTCTTTAAATTTCTTTCGATTTAAGTCACTATTAAAATTAAGAGCTAATTTAATTGACAGTTAATAACGTTCTCTTGAAAACGTTCCGAGTGTAATCAATTGAAATCCTTCCGACTGATTAAAATATAAAACCTTTTAGTAAGAAAGTAAATTCGCAGACGACATAGAGTTTGGTTGTAGTAATTCAATTGGCTGCGACACAAATGTCCATTCTATTTAAGTAAAAAAGCATTCCGACTGTACATCCAATATAGAGCGGTTTTCAGTTTCCTTTTATTTCGTTTTAAGTCAAATCAGTTGAAATTTCGTACTCGATTGGAAATCTTATTTCCTTGAAAGGGGTTAGTACGAGGGTTAAAATCAGGTTCTTTAACGAATAAGCAAGATACACCCTTGTATCTTTTTGTTGGGGTAGTTCAAAGCATCTGCTTCGGCAACGTTAATTATAGGAGAAGCTCTTTTTTCAAGTTCAATTTAATAGCTGCGTTTCAGTAACAGCCGTTTCATGTCTAATTATGTAATCTAAGTCTTTTCCAAAATTAACACAACTAATTATCTACCTAGAGAAATTACCATAATCAATTTTATTTGTGCGTCACCATAAGCGTGCTAAGACTTTAACCTTTTAACGTATATGTCAGCGATAATCTCTATAATAAATCATTTTGCTTTAGGCAAAGTAGGGTACCGACGACAATGAGCGAGAAAGACGGAAGTATATTATTTCGGAAAACGCAGATTTATATTAAAAAATATTTATGGATTCGCTCATGCTACAATACCCAAAGATCGTAACATTTTTTTCTTTTTTCATATTTTCTATGGGAATACTTGAGTCGACATATAACGTTGCGTCTCGCTGGCCGGTTTTGGCAAGAATTAATTATCTTGCAGATTTTATTTTGGTAAATATAGAATAGTTTTTTTTTGTTTAGCAGAACCAATTACTTCTCTACGTCGCTGACACTACATTCTGGCTGTTTAATTTGAATTGTTATGGTATATAAAAAAATGTGCTAGTATACGATTAGCGTACTATAGTCTGTACTCTGGATAGTAGCAAAGTCTAAATTTTTGGATAATATTATGACAATGACAAATCGAAAACAGTTTTGTAAAACGACAATTAGTAGTGCGTCAATTAAGGATAATCACTGAATAAATACAAAAAAAATATGGCACTCAAAAAGATAATAAACATTACACATAAGAAGTAATGTGCAAAACGAACATCAACGAAGTTAACATCTATTTCTTTCCATTTTTTCCCCTATAATTACTACGCTAGTTCACCTATTTTCCTTAACATAATATATTGAGAATCATTAACTTTTTACACCTGCTTCGTAGAATAGACACGTTATTACCTACTGCTTTGTTACTTCAATCTGGTTGAAAAGGAAAGCAATTTGAAAATGAGAAACATAATACCTATTAACGTTAAAAATATATGGCATGCGTGACTAGGATTTATTTCACCGCGCCTACTGATTGTAAATTTTAAATTAACGTTTTCACACCTCTTTAGCTTTATTTTACACCGTGGGCAAAGCAATCAATAATAATTTTGAAACATCTGTATATGATTGACTCAATTACAGGCGCAATCCCGACCCTTTTGGAGATTTACACTATTAAACCTGGTAGCACCCTTATATTATATCGGAGCTGCAATTTGAGAGCACCAGGACTAAATAAATTGATGTTAAAATTAGATATTTAAAGGACGTTGCTGTGGTACGTAAAAAATTATTCATTTCCATTTTCTACAAAAAGTTTTCAGAAAAAAAATTAAATAGCATGTTAACCAGACCCAATTAAACTAGAAAATGTTACCTGGTGATGTCAAAGTCAACCCTTGCTTCAAATTACCTGAATTTTGTATCCAGATTTATACCTAAATTATATGCGCGTAAGCTATGCTTACGAGGCACCTGACTATAGATCAAAATTAACGTTTTCACACCTCTTTATCCCTACTTTACACCAAAAGCAGGCAATCAATAATAATTTTCAAACATCTGTATGTGATTTTATTTAATTACATACACACCTCGGGAATTTCCAGGGATTTTAAGTATTACCTCGGTAGCGCCCTGGCACCTCTTCTTAACTAGTTCAAGGCCTGGGGCTTTCGCGGCTAACTAGATCCGCTGACTGGTCATGCTAATGGCTCCATGCAGCTGCAGAAGATCAAGGCTGCCTCAAGTGGCTATAATTGCAATAATGAGAGTGTTGTTTCAGGTTTTTATAATGGTTTGCAGCTTGTTTGCAATTTCACCGCGTTTACAGTATTATTAAAAAAATCTTATGATGGTAATTTTAAATCCCGAATTTTTAAACGTACGGCGGACAGATTGCAGAAGTCACTTTATAAATATGTAGACGCATGCCATTAAACTTATCACACTAAAATTAACTTCAAAATCAATTTACTAATTACTACTATTACGCTAAGAAAATTTAAATAGTCAATTACTTATATTCATGCATATAAAGAGCATAAACAAATTTATTGAACAAATATTACTTTTTAGTGCGTTATGCCACAGTAAATTTAAAAACACCTTCAGATAAACCTTCACTTATCTTATTAATAATAGTAATATTTATTTATTTAAGGAGACGAAATCTTTTTTAACATATATTTAAATTAGTAGTAAGAAATTAGTTTCAGCTGCATATCTTGTACAATACTTTATTAGATATATGGGTACGGACAGACAAGTATGTAATATAATAGCATAATTTATGTCGAAACCTGAAATTTAATATTTTAATTGTACAATATTTACTCTCACCCCTATGTTAAAATAGAAGATGAAAAGTTTGAACAAAACAGTTTTGATTCAATTACAAGTCTTAAGTAGGGTTAGTACAATATTGTTGTAGAACGATTTTTGTTTGCCTGAGGACCACATTCACGAGTCAACTAGTGATACTGTCATAGATCTTAATATGCAAAATGAATTTAAACTTACACTCGACATCCATTGGCCGATTAATATTCTCTCTCTGAAAAAATTTAACATATCATCTTTGGTGTTTTCGTTTAAAGTTTTCGATACTCCAAGAATTTGCAAATTAGAGCCTTGGAAGTATTGTTGCAATTCATCCGTTTTAATTGCAAAATCAAATTGTAACTTATTCGCCATGCCTCTATGTACATTAGTATTAGTCTTGTAATCAAAAGACAATGTTGTTAAAATTGTTCACCATTTTGTAATGAATTACTTTAAAAATAAGCAAACCGTCACGAACTGAAGCACAATAGTTCAATTACATTTATTATCTACAACAATTAACCTACAAAACGAAAACTATCTAATTT
The DNA here is from genome assembly GCA_033557785.1 of Enochrus cinctus. Lineage (NCBI taxonomy): Eukaryota > Metazoa > Arthropoda > Insecta > Coleoptera > Hydrophilidae > Enochrus > Enochrus cinctus. The sequence continues at coordinate 2,565 of JAUIMW010002487.1, read as the reverse complement.
TGAACTAAAATCCTATTTTCGTTACATATCTGTATTGAATGCTAAGCATACAATTTGCTTGTTTTCTGCCATATAATTTTCTGTCCCTGAAGAAAAAAAGAAGGGTATAATCGAATACACCCATTCATCACGTTGGGTGCCCGTTAATCTTAATTTAATTTGTCAGATTTCTTACATAATACACACTCTCCACGCTTCTTTCTCCTACCATCATTAATTATAGTTCTTATTTTGTGTTTTATTTTTCGTGTCTGCTGGAGAGTCGTTCACCATTCACATTTGGTAATATGATGCTATGGCGTTTTGAAAAATAGGGAACCTTAATTATTTATGTTTGCCACAAACTAGAGAAAAAAAAATAGATAGTCAATATATATGTAGGACAATTCATTTTTAACGATACTTATAATTAGTTATGACCGCATTAATCCTACGTACAATAACATTTCACCTTCATAAATTCTTGGCGTAAGAATTAACATCGTGATATAAAAGTGAAATAAAATTAATTTGTGACGTACATTTGTAATCGTAAATATGGAGAAAATACAATAAACTGATATGTAGCTAATAAAATCCAAGCTTCAGATATCAAGTAACGAAAACAAAGAACAAATAATCCAGAGTATTTCCATTTTCTTCTATTATTTTATAACGCTATGGAATTTTAGATTTTTCCTATGTAGATGAAAGCAGTAAATCTCATGTTTCTGGATCGAATTTGTCAGACTGATCTAAGATGTAATATCCTATTCCTAGAGAACATGTGCTTTTTATGTGCGAAATTATTCCGTTAGCAATATAAATTCAATGAAATATTACACCCTTGACGCGTCCTATTGTGTATGCTAATACATCGTCGAGTAAGCAGTTATACTATAAGAGCAATAAAACGTAGATATCAAATCTCAAGTTCATTATGTATGCATTGAAAAATTGTCTGGGTAAAATTGTCACTAGAGAACATTATTGGATTAAGAATGTATTAAGAATATATATGTGTATATATATATATATATATATATATATATATATATATATATATTCTCTTTCAACTCAGTAATTCCTGTGTTAAAACAATCTGTGCAAAAACAAAGTGGCAACATGTGAGATAAAATTATATCTTAGATAGCAATTATATTGCACGAAACTGTGGAAAGTTTTTCGAGTTGAGATTGATTTATAAGTTGGGCTACTTTAAGGTTGGCTACAGTACAAACTAGATTACTTCTTCATATCAACGTCTCCGATTTTCCTCGCTTGATAAGTCGACTATTGTAGATTAACTGCTATAAAAATAACACAAAAAGTTTATAAAGCTGCAAGTAAGCATCTGACAAGTGACGTAACGAGTTGCCGAAGTCATGTGACATTCAATTGCCCTCAGTAATGCAGCTGTCACAGGGCAATGTGATCAACCACTTTGTCAATTTTTCTTTCTCCTCGATGGTCTGCTACTCTGAAACAATCGACAGTAATGTACATTGTACGAAATTTAATAGTCAATGACAATAATAAAAAGATATGGACATTGCTCCTTTTTCAGTGATGTTAGATAAGTTTTTCATTTTAAAAGCATCTTAAGGGCAATATAATGTTTGTCAATTTTTTTTCTCCTCGACGGTCTGTTACTCTGATATAATCGACTTTCCTGAACTAAAAATATCGAATAACGGATAATTATGTTTGAAAACTACGAATTTAATGAAATACTACCGATACAGGTTATCAGATTATAAAGAGTGGATATCGAATCGAATCCATTAGTTTTTCAAATTACCTAACAAACAGAACGCATGAATACTTTACAGTGCAAATTCCTTGGATTACATTAAGATTATCTTGCATCGGGTTCTTTACCCTAAACGGGTGTAGGCGCGTTTACATCTTGAAGATAAGCATTAAATTACGCCTGAAATACGGTGATGTTAGACACTTGCGACCTGATCTCACGTATAATTACGAGATTACGAAAGCTGCTGATAACGGGGTATAGAATATAGCGTCACTACTCTCAGAATGTGACAAAATTATAGCTGGAGGCAATGAATTCTCTCAGAACTACATTTAATGATGAATCAATAGTTTGCTAAGTTCATCAATACGTATTAAATTGAATTAAAATGTTAAATTAAGATCAAGTCTCCGCCTGTAGGTGAACTCGACCTCACCAAGGACATTTACTCGGGATATAATACCAAATGCGGTATCGTTGGCCCGTAAGGGCGGGCACGGATAATTAAAAGTACATAAAGTGGAAGATTAGTTGAACCGAGTTAAAGAAAATCCTTAAATCTTCCTCTATGTACTAAACGAGCACAAATTTATCTTTAAATTTTTTATAGACGTATTTACTCATGGCTGAGTATTTTCCGGATTTTTTCATGTAATTCTAAAGATTTATGAAAATGGGGTAATTATACGATGGTTTCATAATAGCTATCGTGTAAAAAAATGTACGTCTTCAATAAAACTCCGCGTTGAAATGATTTAAATCTTTTCATGCACTGTTTGTTTACTTCGCAGTGTTTCGTAATCAACTTTACAAAAACATTGGTTTGCAAA
>JAUIMW010002486.1:0-10662 GCA_033557785.1 Enochrus cinctus | reverse complement strand
AGAATCATCCAAAAGTCTGAAATTTTAAACCACAGATAATTTAACTTTCAATTAAAGTAAAATATGAGATCTGTTTGCTAACGTAAAGGAGGCACGATACACCTTTGGCAAAGCTTCACGCCTCGTGTGACAAACAATTTAGTTCACCATGGCCTAGAACTTTATTTTCATCATTATGTTTTCGTTTGAAGAATTTCTAAGCACGCACTTTAATAAAGCGGATATTAGCTACTCGGTTTCCAGAAACATCGATAACGATGTACACTATCACAAAAAGACCTGCCCGCTCAAGCGCACAATAGGACTTTGGTTGATGCGAGGGTGCTAATTTTTCATGAATTGTTAAAAAGCGATTAAAATTTTTAGTTTTAAACTAACATGTGAAATCCCAAACGTTATCCTACGGCAGCAGCGTTCTAACAAAACACTTCGAAATTATCTAGATTCTGCCTGCCACTCGACGATTATTTCATTATCTTAGAACTTCATATTACTGATAAATTTTCGTTAGTTCATAGCATGCATGCTTACAATAAAGTTTATAAACTATTAATATGTTTCAATATCATATTTTAAATTTTATATTGGTGAGTTTTAAAATTATTTTTTAAGCAAATTTCCACTGATGAATATTATTTATTTTTGCAACGTTATGAACTGTTATCTTTGTAATAATTAGTTATAGGTGGCAGCACTGTTGCTAACTGTAATAATATATGTTAATCTAAATTTTCTTTATAATTAAACCTAATTTATTTACAGGGAGAACGACTCCTCCGGTCCGTCAGATCCAGGTGGTGGCACCAACAGTAACTCAGCTAGTGTGGGAGGTCCAGGAGGTCCTTTAATGACAAGTGTTGTAAATGGTACACCTTCGACTGCACGTAATGGAGCAACAGTCTCTTCAAATGACACTTCATCAGTACCAAACCTTATAAACCCGGCTTCATCGGGTGCAGGTGTCTCCTACAGCCAACTGTACATTGATAGTGAGTTTAATTTCGATTTGTTGCCTTCTTCAACGTGGGGGGAACTTGAATCTACTAGTTGGACTACGGACGCGAGGCCGGATTCCAGACAAAGCGTGACCCCCATAAACGTAACTCCTGCTTCCACACCCACCCCTAGGCCCCCCAGTCAGCCCATCTACAGCCCGGCTGCCACAATCGCCCAAAGCCCTTTACAGCACTTTGTCGCTCAATCATCCCCATCAATAGGAAATCCAACGACACCCGTTTCCACGTACAACAATTCCTTTACGTTTAGTCCTATTAGCGAGACGCCGACGTTTCCAACATTGGACGAACAAAAAGACACCAAAGCCAATGTTATGGAAGAAGCTTCTAGTATGATGAGCGATTCGAATAGGTTGAGGAACCTGCTCACGAAGCCTAATATTATCGAGTCGTCTGCTAACAGTACGGGAGAGTCGAAAAGTAACTGCAACGACCACAAAATTTTGAAAGGATTGCTCAAACAACAGGATGATGAGGAGGACAGGAACGGAGATAGCCGGAGCAGTTCTAGGGCGGGAAGGAGCTCGCTGCCGGGACCTTCACAAATGGGCGATTTGCCTAAATCTTCTACGTGTGGACCAAACAAACTTCTTGAGAAGGTAGGTTTTTTCTAGTAATAATCAAACTTTTCATCTAAGGTCTTTGTGATTGAAGAAAACGGGCTTTTGGTGGTGAAACTCTTATGCAAATTAAGTGAAGTACTTCGCAAATATGTAGATTATTTAAAACTTGCTCAAATACCTAAAGTTATTTAAAATATCTTTCTTCTAAGGGCATCATATAAAAAAAATACTAGCAGGATGAAAACTGAAGATTTTATATTTACTCGTTTTAACGTTTCTAAAAGAACAAATTCTCATTAGATTTTTTTAGTCAAATAAATCCACGTTTCAACGAAGAATTTACAATATCAGCCTGCAGTTGTAGTTGCCAGATTAGTATATTTATCTACATAAATTGTATTTCGAGAACTTTTTCAACTCAGCAAGCAGCAAATCTCAACGGACTTGAAAAATTAAATTCAGTAAAATAAAATGATGTTTTTTTTTCAATAGAGCTATTTTACATATTTGGCATACAGTTCTTGTTCTTAATTCTATTTTTAGTTGTGAATACCTAAAGCGTCACCTTAGAGAAATATCTTCAATCAGAACATTATGAAAATTTTTCTTGTTTTGTTATGACAGCCACCACTCATTCTTTTCATGGTACAATAAATTGAATGAAGAAAATTTTCTTATGTGCCAATCTGTTTAATGTAGAAGTTGACAGTCATTTATGCCTGAAATTCTACACATTGCTTCGCCGATTCGACCAAGTCCTTGCTGTTTTTATTTATAGGCTTCAGCAATATTCTTATCATTTCTTAAATAAATTTATCAAATTTCATTTATTAGATAAAAATAAGTAAATATCCTAAAATTTAATCGTTAATAAAACAAAGTGTACTGCTACTGCAGAGACATATTGTTTCTTCTGTTGTACGGATGCTACTTAGAACTGCGAAAATGAGAAGATTGAATAGCTTACTTTTTGTTTATTTCAACTTAGTTTTCATCTTATTGAAAAGTTAGAATTGACAGACTTATGCTGCTTCCTAGCTCAGGTAACCATAGCTTTGCTGCTCGGTGTCTCGTGCAAGACCGTTTGATAGGAAATTTAAAATTTTCAATTTAAGTTGTTGAGCATAATGTTTTGAATTAACTTAACTAATGGTTTTAAATATCGTTAAACTACATGAAAATTACTTTTAAAATTTTGTCAACAACGTGCGTTTGTGACGTGTGCTTACACACATCACAATACTTTACGCATGACAGCTGTTTAATTTGTGTAAGATGTCGTCACAATTACTAATAATAAATAAATAAAAAAATTTTTGCAAAATGGACAACCACGCCAACACAATTTACATTATGAGAGGTTTTCATCATATATTTGCCAGTACAACAGGAATTTCTCGAAGAAATACGACGCTATGTGTATAGATACCATCTTGAAAGTAAATTGGCTAATTTAGGAAATAATGGAGCATATACGTTATAACGCATCGTGGTAGGTAGTACTTCTGCCGTATTACATAAACACATTAGTAATAGTCAAAATGTGTGTTATTCTCCCTTATCAAAAGAGTTGATCAATAAAAATAACTAAAAAAATGTCAACGTCGCGTCGTCGCTACAGCTCAAATTTCATTGTCTGAAATATTTGCTTCTTATCTAAGTTAGTTTTATTAATTTTATTAAACATTATGTTGCAACATAGCAAATCGATAAATGACGTTTTTATTTCGGAATGTGTCGCATGTTTTCAGTTGAGAGGTACGAGCTAGTAGGTAATTTGTTTACCTAAGAAAAAAGAGAAAGTGGTCCAAAGTGTTAACACGCACCCCTGAATGGTACCTTCTTCAGTAGTACCACCTGTGACACTTCAAATGACTGGGTAATTAGACAATATCGGGCTGCGTTTAATTTCTATTGCCCCCCACCACATTATTAGAGGACTCGGCAGCTTATCTGATGCACTCATTCAGCCGAGAAGTCGTGTAACGATAAGGCGTACCTTCTTTAGTCATTCTTAGTTTTGTATTTTTTATTTATTTATTGGTATTTCCGACGACACATGCCAGTAAATAGGGGCACTTAAAAACAAAATCTGTAAAAAAAGTTATGAAGGTGGTGAGTACACATGTTTATTTAATTTTTTTACGCGGAACAATAACTTTGTTTTGTAGAATATAATTTTTAAATTTTTTCGTTTTGTGGCACTTCAATTTTGTTTTTGATTTTTAAAGTTAATATTTTTTAATGATAGTACTGCTTAAGTCAGTACTTCAAATGATTTGTTGTGCTTAAAGCTACGTCCAGATATAGCGATAAAAATGGCCGTACGAAAAAGTACCCTGCGCTAAAAATCGAGCTCAACAAGCCTGGGCTCGTCTAATATTTTTAATTGTTTATTGTATGCATTCCGTCCATATTCTAGACAAAACATGTAACCATATAGACTTATATTGCTTTCTCCTGATTTATTACTTTTTTAGCAACGCCACAATAGTACCTGATTTCTTAATATTGTTAAGTACCCCAGTACGCAACTTGTTCTACCTGCAAAACAAACTTACGTTTACGCACAAACTGTGCCACTTCATTTTATTTTTTCTGAGTTGCTTTAAGTGAAGTATTTTTTCAGGAAAAGCTTCAAGGTTCGACGTTAGTAGATTTAAAATTGTGATGTTTCAATTGTAAGTTATATTTTTATAATTATCTATTTTATGGACCGATCGATTCTGAGCAGTATCGTAAGGTCCGTAACGAAGTTTCCGCAAAATTTGTTGTATTGGCCATAGTCATAGCTGTCTACTTACGTATCCTACGGTTCTACACAGAATCGGCGGTTCAGTCGGTGGTCTCCAATAATTGTTTAACGTAACGCTATACGCCGTGTGAGACTTCTTCTTTCCTTCTTTTTGACGCGGGGTGCAGCGTTACACCATACGCGGCTACGGCGTTTATAGGAGACCACCTCTTAATAAAAAATGTTGCATGTTATCGTAATTATATGTATATAGCTTCATGAAAATAAAAAGGAAATACTCCTTCGACTGCCGAATGAGGCGGCGGTTTTACGATACTATCTTTCATTAACATTATCAGGAAACTCGCGGAAGTCGCGAATGACTACTAAAATCAACCTTGATAATTTTGTTCGTCATTGACGCAAATTTTTTGTACTTGCAATTTTGAAAACTACACCTTCAACAAATTATAACTTCAATCCCGAAGAAAACTTCAATCATCCTATATTGATGCACTTTGGTAATTTTGAGCAAAATTGAAAAATTTAAAAAGTTTTACTCGGTTCAATTGAGTAAGCGTATAAAAATTTGCTGCTCATGCAGTTTGACCACCATAAAATATTTACTCAACATTTCAAAACATTAGGTATTTCTACCAGATAACAACACCTAGTGAGTGAATGATAATTATTTAAACAAAAGCCTGCTATATATATGATTCACATTGACCTACATAAATTGATTTACTAATAAAACAAATACATTAAAAGTATTATTGTGTATGCACAATACAATTAGGTACCTTTTTTCCCGAATGCACACTTTTAACACACTTTTGTTTCAACAGCTACTAAACGAAAAACCTGCCAATGACGACCTCGACTCCCGTTCGAACAAAAAGATCCATAACGAATTCATCAAACAAATCTTAAGCGAAGACGAAATAAAAACTGAATCGCCCCAAACACACAGCGATCCTCAATCCATATTTGCCCGTATCCCATCGCCCCCAAACTCAAGGAAAAGGCCTAGTGACGATTCTGATGACCATCCTGCGAAAAGGGCCAACGATGGAGTTTCTTCTTCAGCACCCAGCAAATTGTGCGAAAAGAACAAGATGCTAGCTATGCTACTAGCCAAACAGCCATCAACCATACAGAATATTCCTCCTATACCTCCAAGCGAGCTTTCAGCCACGCCTCAAGAGCGACTACCCAGAATAACTCCAGACCCTAACATCAACAAAAACGTTCCCAACCGCATCGGGATGAGTCAAAACATGGCTGCCCAAAACATCCTCGGCAACAACCGGGTTCAACAGCAAAGGCCAGCAGGTACACTCCATACCTTTTATCTTTTATAATAAAATTTTCACTTAATTTTATTATAAATTTATTAAAAATTTTGATTTAGGGCGACCACCTTCCGCAAACAACACCTACCTCAACCAACTGAGCATGGAAGCTCAAAGGAACTCGCAGAGGCAATTTGCAGTCGACTCCACGTTTTCTGCGCCTGCTACTTCCAGCACAGATTGGGACTCCACTCGTTTAGATGGAAATGATCCATTCCTATCATTCATATTAGACGAAGTGATCGATATAGAACCAACACCAGCAGTCGATTCCGTTGTCGCTTTAGGCAATCAAGACCAACAAGGCCACATGAACGAAAAATTGGCCATTTCCATAATAGAAAAGAGCCTCATGCAAACGTACGAATCAAATTTGAAGAGCCCTACTTCTTTGGGTATGGCAGCCACTCCACCTGCCTACTCCACAGCTGTAAGTCAAAACTTTGTACTATATTCTTCGTTACACTCATTATATATGTTTTTTCAACATGCAAATAAACTTTTTAATTGTAATTCATGTTCTAATTTAATTTAATTACAGCAGGCCACCGCTCCGAGTCAAACATTTGGCCCTCCACCAAATTACCCGCGTGGCAACGTCAACATGCCCAGACCTGCCACAGGCTTAAGGCCAGGTACCCAACAGTACACTACATCTGGTGGCAATGCCCCAATGACTCCCCAACAGCAACAGCAGTTGCTTGTTCAACAGCAAGCTAGAAACAAGCAATTATTGCTTCAGCAAGAGCAACACAAAAGACGCCTACTACAGCAACAGCAGCAACAGATTATAGTGCCCGCTGCTCCGTCCAATAATATAACAGCAGCCGACATATCCCCGGGATTGCAGAACATAGACTCGCTTCTTAACAACACGGTTAGTGTATGTGTTAATATTTTTGATTTACTTTTTTTTCAAGTGTTCTTTTTACATATGTTGTTAGTTCAGCAATTTAGTTTTAGCAAACTTTTTTATTTAATGCCAATTGAAAACTAAATATATTGATACTAGCTTGCATATGTAAATCGAATAAAAGCAACACATATTTTGCACTTTATATAATAACTGGTCTTGTTTTAGGTTGCTCCAAACGTCTCGCTTCAAAGGTCGTCTAGCGTTCCTGACCAACAAGTGTCGCCTAATTACGTAAATCAGCTAGGTCAGCAACAGGCCCAAAGAATTAACCAACAACCTTATTCACCTCATTCTCAACTGCCATCGCCACTTGGCCAGCAACAAGGTTTTCCTCAGACGACTATCGGTAACTATCAGCAGGCAAACGCCAGACTGTCTCCTTCTGCGTTTAACCAGCAACTCTCACCAAGGCAAGGGTATCCCCAAGCCGCCACCCAAAATGCAGCTGCTTGGCCACAACAGCAAGCAAGACTCAGCGTTCAGCAACAACAAAATCCAATGTTGAATGCACAGTTAACTGTAAGTATATTAATTTTTTTGTCAAGTTTATTTCTAAATCATAAATTTGCTGCTCACTGCCTTGAGATTAGCCACCTTTGGGTGGTGCCAAAATAATATAATTTAATTATTTTATTGTTTTTCAGAACAACTACCCCAATAGAAGTTTCTCTGTGCAGAGGGCCCAACAGCAGCAGCAACGAGGTATAGGAAGTCCAGGGTCTGCAGCAACGAGGCATTCACCTTATCCGACAGACCAATTTCCACCTCCGGCATCACCAAATTCAAGTTTTAATCAACAACAAAACCAGTACCTGAGACTACAAAGGACAAACAGTGCGCCTACTGCTACAAGTCAAATGCCAGGTATGATGGTTCACCCAAATATGTACCAAGTTAATCAAAATTTTACACCACACAGTATACCCGTTCACAACATTCGAAATAATATGCCGGCTAGGCAGACTGTACACTATTATCATCCTTATTACAATCAGTATAATTCACAAACGGTGCCCACTGATCCGACTGTGCGACGTCGGTATATACCTCAAAATATTGATTTAATGTAGGCCACTTTTTTTAACGAACACAATTCCTGCTTAACCCAAACCATAAATGAAAACGTGTTTGAGATAAGCATGATTTTCCAGGAAAACATCATTACCGATTCGTCATCTTTTGTTTTGAAGTTTTGTATGTTTTTTTACGACTTAACATTCCATTACGTTTCGTGATATAATTTAACATACATTCTAAAGCAGATTTTGTTTTTGCAACAATCAATATCCTACTCTTTAAAAAAGCATGGATAGTTATCTTGCAACCCGTAGTAGCCATGCATTTTAGTAGGTTTTTAACTAGGCCGTGCAATGGTGATATTTTATTGCATGGTAGTGATCTTTTAAGAAGTTTTTCTCTTTACATTTGAATGTAGGCGAACTTTTAAAGCATTACCTAAAAAAAGCAAAAATATTATTTTGTTTTATTCTAGAAATTGTTGTCTACATTCTCTTGTAAATTAAGTTACCTTTTCTTATTCAAATGGAACTGTGATTACGTTTCCAAAGAACCATTTAATTTATTAATCAAAAATTACGAATCGCGTTTGAGCAGCATAAGTTTACATTTGAGCGTGTGGTGTTTTGCAGGCGGCCTGGGATCCCCACGGCCATACGGCAGGGACCATCCAACTCACCCTTCGTCATATCCCCAACTTCCCCACCCAAACTCAGCCCCCATACCTCATCCGAACTCAACCCCCCACCCCATGATGTATCCACAACAAGATTCGTCGTATATGTATGATCAATCGGGTTTACAAATGTCCGCTTATGGTACGGACAGGGGTCGACCCGGCCTACCTACACACCTGCAAGGGGGTAAGTTAGCGGCAAATATGGCCGTCCAGGATGGTGCTTTCGCACTGCCCTGTTATAGCAATGTGCTGGCTCAAGGGTTCAGAATTGATAACGATGGAAATTATTTATATTTTAATGAAGGAAATTACTTTGAGCCTACAGACTTTTAATACTGTGAAAAGATTTTAAAATATCTTTTTTTTGCGTCCATATTTTAATACATGTGTGCAGACTTTCATGTATTTATTTTGTATATTATATTACTTAAAACATACTACAAACATACTTATTTATAAATTCAATTCATTGCATTTTTTCTCGTATTTTTATATGCTGCTTATTGAGATCACTTAATTGTACTATAAAAGTAATCTGCACTCATCAAGTAAATCATTTTTCAAGATGTATATTTACCAATTTCGCTTAATTAAATTGTTTGTTTTTTTAATTGTAAGTAGCCTGGTTACACTGTAAATATACGCAAATCCATTTTAAAATCTTTTATTACATTTCGATGGCGAAAATATTTTGAACTCTCAGCCAGTACATTATTAAAAAAATCACCAGCACTCATTTGGCACAACCACCTTGTGTCTAACACTTTTCATAATACATTACATGTGCTCTCCATAGCTGTGCTAAAAAACCATGGGGGATATCCTTTATAAAACACCTTATTACCCCTACATCTCCCTTAAAGTACTCCCAAATCGTTCGCCTTGTATTCATTTGATTGTCAACGCTGTTTTTGTGTTTTTGCTTATATTTGTTTTTGTGTGCTTAATATTTGTTGATTCAATTATTTTTTTAAATTTTACAAGTACTGTGTAATGCAAAACTATTATGTGATATATAAAAACATACTTCATTGTACAGTTACGTTAAGAATATGTTATTCTTATTAACCTTTTTTTTTGTATATATTTAATTTAACTATGCCTTTTTTTTCTTGATTTATTAATGCTTCCCGCTTTTTCATTTATTTAATTCATTATTTTGCTTTGTTACTTTTTAAAATAAAATCACATTTTATACTGTAATTTAAAAAAAAATAACAAAAAACCTTCCTAATACTGTAATCTATTTTTTTATACGTATAAAATTATGTAAATTTTTTTAAAAACTGTATTGTATCTTTCCATAAATTTATGAATGTTATGATATTTTTTATATTGTTGCATGTTATGTGTATATATTATATTAATAAAACCTGTTCTGCCCAAAATAATATCCTTTTATTTACACTTTTTGCATGCTTTCTTGCATTTATTTGGTGGTTTGGTTTTTAACTGCTTCTGTAGACGTTGATGTGCACTACTTTTAGTCTTTTACTATTGTGTATGAGATTTGGATACATAGGAGGACTAACAAGTGGATGATTTATGCTAAGCCTTCTCTATGATCATTTATCTCGAAATAAATGTGGTAATGTAAGCAGTGTTTTATAATTAAAGTATATCGGGTCCGACTCTCCAATATTAAAGTGTTTTATTTACAGTCTATTTATTAAAAAGATAATTTTTCTAAATTAAATTTTAAAAAACCTGGAGGTTTAATCAAGTTTCTCTACCCTTAATCTAGGTTAGAGCAACAAAAGCAAGCAAGTCTTTGATGATCCAATTAAGTTTTACCTGGTTGTTGTCCTAAAGTATATTTCTTACTGATAGCATTACAAATGCTCTAATTCAGCACTGTCCAACTTTTCTTGACTCCCGAATAGATTTACTTATATTTAAAATGTCAAAGCTATGCTGTTCGCCAACGGGATTCACTAATTGAATCCTCCTATTTAACCCTCTTGGATATGAGTTAGGTGCCATAAATTTTAGCCCTGATATAAAAAAGTAAACCTGTTGAAATATAACAAATTTTATTTTTCAATATTTCCTTTTTTAAATTAGAAAGTAAATAATCTTTAGCCATGTTTGGAATATACAGTGGATGTTCCAGTCCTTAAAAACTACATTCATGGATACTATCTTTAGAAATGGTGGGACATTCTTGCATTAATCTTATTTATACCGAAATAGTTATTAAGTATTTGGTAAATACACGTTTCAGCAGTGAATTTCAAGGCTGCAAGCTTCTATACCTTAAATATATGAAGCATTCTTGAGAAGGTTGAAGCAGGAGATGAAGCAGTGAAATTATATACAAATATTGTTTTCTTGTGAATTCATTATTTTTATGCGATTGTAGCAATTGAAAATAATAAAAAC
>JAUIMW010002485.1:0-10666 GCA_033557785.1 Enochrus cinctus | reverse complement strand
AAGTATCCCTCCTCAAAGCATTTATTAAAGATCATAGCTACATTTATGGGTAATGGAAATGCTTGTAATCGGATTACGAAGAATTTTACTGTCTATAATTGGAGTGTCGATAATTGGAGATATATGTAAATCAAACTCTCAAACATACAGTATAATCGCAGCCTTAAGAACGATATTGAAATTAGTAACGCTTGAAATTGCTTGCGTGCACAGTATTTTTAGGCGGATACGCTACTAACTTACCCGTATAACCAGCTAAATCCAGCTGCTCCCAAGGACAATTTAGACACCTTCATTCCTGTGTCTCCGAAATCATTATATGGCATTTTTCTAACCTCATCTTCATCGTGAAATCCAGGGACGAAAGTTGATGGTAAATTTGCCATATCTACTGCAACAAACTGTTCAACACTGCTAAAACTAATATTATCTATTTTGTGCTAATATGTATACTTCTTGTTGATAGTACAAACAAGCCATGTGAGGCTACAAAAATAACTAACCGCTGATTGCAAGGCTACAGATTTTCAGTTCAATACTAACGTTCTCAACTTTCAGTGCCTTGGTCGCATATCGGGACGACCATTACCTGCATAAATTCTCTACGCCCAAACTTCTCTAAATTTATTTTGTATTTATAATGTATTTTTTGAAGCTTAATGACACTACTTATTTATTTATTTGGGAGGAAAATTGCTAAATTACCGAAACACTGAAAAACTACAGATCAGGAACACGACGGGAACTAAGAGCATCGATGTAAACCAAACGCAAAGGACTGAGTACGTTAACTAAAGCCCCAAAGAGGTACTTAAAAGAGGACATCAGCAAATACAATCACAGTCTTATACTGCAAACGATTGCAGAAAATTGAAGTTACAGTATATTCGCTAACGTGTAATGGTGGAAAAACATCAGATAATAGCCCTTAAATCGGAAGGTGGAAGTAGCTCAGTCAACAGGGATAGAATACTAAACATCGTGAAGGATTTATATCAGCAGCTACATCATGTTCGCTCATTAACATTCGGGTAGGTAACGAGACGCCCGAAGTATAACCAACAGAAGTAGAATGCGCATTGAATGAAGTACAAGACTGCTTCCAGAGAAGACGGATCGCGGACAAAACTTTTGAAACAACCTAATAGAACACGCATTGCGAGCAATAAAGTACAAGACTGCCCCAGAAAAAACTGGATTATGCTAAAATTCAGTTCGTTCGGTTGCTCGCTTACTCCGGCAAACCCTCGCAACTAAATTTATTAATATTTACTTTACTTAGTATAGATAAGTCTCTAAAAATATAGCTGCGTATGCTCGCAGCTTCGCTGCTCGCTGACTCGGGCAAGCCCTCGAAATTTAATTTATTGATGTTTGCTTCGCTTGGTATAAATAAGTGTTTTAAAATATAGCTCTGTATGGTCGCAGCTTCCTTACTTGCTAACTTGGACAAACCATCGCAATTTAATTTATTTAAGCAAGTTTTCAAGATGTAACTGCATTCAGTGGATTTGCCTAAGTACCTTAAAATATAGCTGTGTAAACTCGCAACTTCGCTGCTTGCCTACTAGGGTAAACCTTCATAACTAAATTTATTAATATTCACTTTGCTTGGCAGTCTATTAAAATATAGCTGTAGTGTATTCTCGCAGGTTTGCTACAAGCTGACTTGAGTGATCCCTCGCAATTCAGTTTATTTATATCTGCTTTGCTTGGCATGAAGTGTCTTTAAATCTGACTACATATGGCTTCAGCTTCGATGGCTGGTTTTCATTAAAACAGTCATTTATTTAAATTTGGAATCCCACAAGGTAAGTTGGTTGCAAGTTACTACTGGCGCTATACCCATCAAATTAAATAAATATTTTATTTGCACATTTTCGATTTTGGTCGATTTATTAGAAATGGATGGAAAAGGGGATTTAAAAAATACAAATACTTTTCTTACATTTATTTCGAAAAAATAATTTCACATTCATTATTGTAAATAATACATTTAAATAATTTTATCAATAATATAAAATTTGAAAAACCAAAATAACAAAAAATAAATTGCAACATTAATACTTATCGAATAATTGGTTGTACAATGGCATTGATCGTTGTTTGTAAATAGGTTTGGGAAATATCTTTGTGCATATAACGAGTGTAAAAAAGAGTAATTTTGCAATTTAATTTAAATGCACAGCTTCTATTTTGGAAAAGTGTCGTTGAGCAATAAAGGGCTAAAGTATAAAAAGTCACCATAAGCACCACCTACATATAACTTAAATGCTATTATAATTTATACATACTTAAACGTAGACATTTAAGGCTTAAGAAAACTTATATACAAATACTAAATAAAGTTGTGGTATCTGTGCTTTAAGTTTCTTTATTAAATTGTTGTGAATATGCAAAATACTTAAAATATCACTGAAAAATTTGTTTCAAGCACTGCTTTTAAAACTGTTTCAGTACAATGAGAAGAAGAACTATCGTAAGGCTTAATAATGAAATGCTTTGAGGTTTTATTATTGAGATTTAACGAATGAAGTTTGGTGTTAAAGAAATTTCAGCCAGCAGTCTTATCAGTGGCAATTACACCTAAAATAAGTCTTATAATTCCAATACTGTCGAACATGTACAAGAAATTTTATACTACAAGTATAAGAAGAAAAGGAACTATCACGTGATTTCTATAAAAAAAAAGATAATTATATTACAAGAAGTCGCCCTATACATGTTTTCTTTTTAGTTTCGAACTGCTGGTTCTTTGTGGATGTTGGCTGGATAGTCATCTTCTGAAAGAAAGAGAGTAGTGACTTGAAATTTTTGTGTTATCTACTTACCATCATCTTCTTCAATCAAGTCGTTTCCCATATCTTTATAAAGATCAGCATTAGCATCATAAATTTTATTTCCGTGAGCAACATGCTCTTTTTCTCCAAGTCCTAAAGCATCAATATGATGCTTATCTATTTTGTTTTCTTCATCGTGCTTATCATTAAGGTTAATTTTGTTTAAACCATCCAAATTGTCTTCTTTGTCGTTCCCTAAAATGTATTATCAATGTTTTATCTATTTCGTAAATTCTACAATTAACACAGATATTAAAAAAAAGAATGATAGATTTTCTGTTAATAAAACCAAACAAAATTTCGGTAAGAACACCCAAACCTAATTAAAATCAATACTTACACACTAATTTAGAAAAAGGAAAAAGTTTATTTTATTACGTGTAAATTACATGCGATTAGTAAAATAAATAAGATAAACACAATCTGTAAGGAAAGTAAGATGTATGAAAACTTCCACCTATTATCAAATTTAAATAAAAATACGTAAGAAAAAAAAATACTAAAAAAAAGCTTTTATTAAGTTAAGACTGTAATAATTCGACCATTCGTTTTCTACCTGGAAAATCATAGACTTCGTGTGCCGCATTATCTTTATCTTCATTCAAATTTTTTTGCTCCTTTTGGTCTTTATTAACTTGCTCGATTTCATTAGCAATAATGTTGTTGCGATATCGGCCAGGTAAGGCAGCATTAACATCATCTGGAATGTCATTTTTATCATCTTCTATCTTTATATCAGGTTTTGACTCCTGGAATGGGTTTTGTGGAACTGGGGGAGGAACTACTCCTTCCGGTAACTTTTTGTTATTAAAGTTGGGTGCTGGTAAAACATGCTGGTTCATATCGACAGGAGTTTTCTCAGAAGATTTTTTCTTAAGGGTTTCAGGAGTCATACTTGGTTCTTTCAGCGGCAAAGCACCTTCCATGTGTGCTTTCGAAGATTTCACACTGCTCTTTGTGCTAGATTGAAATGAAGGCACTGGCGCCTGTGCATTAGGAATTGGTAAAACATTCATGCTGTTATTTTGTGGGCTTTCTACTTTGGGAGGTGCCATTTGATTGTCAGAACCTCCTTCGTTACCAGGCATATCAGCCACATTATTAACTTCTTTTGTTTTATCCGGACGGTCGTTGTTTTCTCTTATTTGGTATTCATTGCTACCGACAGGTACTTGTTTAGCGAACTTTTGTGTTGAAATTTCTGCTAGTTTTTGGGGGCCCCCTTTATTTCTTCCGGTTTCCTCCTGTAAAATGTAATAATATATTTTTTTTAATTATTAATATGCGATTACTAACCTGCAGTTTCTTAACTTCTTTTTTCAACTGTTCGTTCTCTTGCTGAAGTGCTTTAAAGTTTTCACCTTCATTGTGCTTAAAATGTTTAACCAGATTATCTTTTTCTGCTTGCAGTTGTTTAATTTGAGCCTTTAAGTGCTCCAAGTTATTTTTATACTCGTTTTCGGATTTTTGAAGTTGACCCTGCACTTCTTTTACTTTTGATTGTAAGTTGTTTATTTCATCTAAATTGTCCCTTTGAATTTTACTGGCTTCTTCTTTGAAATCAGAATATTCAGTCTAAAAATAAATTTATAATTGAGTTAAAGATAACGAGGTTCTTATCGCAACTGTTTTGTAGCAAGGTTGCCCATTAAAATTCTAAATGCGCTAAAAGGAAAATATTTACCTGTATGAGATTGTAATGTTGCTGTAAAGAAGTATATTGCAATTTAGCATCATTTGTTATTTTTTCACAGGAATTTTTCTGTTGGATTAACTTGTTGTCAAAATCAGTCTTTGCTTGTTGGTGCTCGGCTTTTTCTGTTTTCAAAGATTTTTCGAGCCGTTGCTTATAATCAAAGATCACTAAAACACAAAATATGCTAAGCAGCTCTAAACTAATTATTTATACATTACCCTGTAGCTGCGTGGACAGATTCTCCTGTTGCTGATGACACAACTCATAAGATTTATGTACATCCTCCAACTGCAGACGTGTATTATTATAACATGCCACGATCGCTGTTATTACGAGTAACGCAATTATAAATATGAAAATTCGGCCTTTTGTGCCTCTAACTATACGTGAAGAAGTCATCACATTAGAAATATATTGCAGTAAAAGTGTTTACAAACAGTGGAGCTCATCACATTATACGAGATTAACCTCGTACGATTTTTGACGTTTGACGTTGACACATCGACCCACGCAGGCATCTATCTTACCGATATAACTTACAAGTGTTAATATAAGGCTACGTTTACACGTACATATTTTTTTAGTATTTTTCAGAATATCCATTACAATGGACATATGGCCTCGATTAGTGTGAAAGTACTGAAATGATATATTAACTAAATTATGGATGTCTAAATTCGCAGTTTCGCTGCTCGCTGAATCGAGAAAGCTCTCGCTGTTTGCATCTGCTTAGAACTTCGCCTGTTGTTGTTTAATACTTTTCTAAAATTGTGGCTGCGTATGCTCACAGCTTCGCTGACTCGAGCAAACTCTCGCTGTTTGTGTCCGCTTAGAACTTTCTCTTGATGAGAGAACAATATTATCTTGTTCATAATTTATCTCCAAGTTAAAAGGAAAATTGGATGGTATAAAGTAAACAACAGTGGGCCCAAAATTGAACCTTGGGGAACACCTCTCTTTGTATTTTCATATTCAGAAAAGTGTGTACTTCCTTCAAAATCCACCGTTTTTACACATGACTGACAACTTGTCATATAAAACTTGATCAACTTGTGAGTCCTACCCCTCAGGCCCATATTCCTCAGTTTATTGAATAAGATTGTAGAATCAACACTCAGAGTTTTCCCTTTCTAAAATTATAGCTGCCCTCAAATAGCCCATTCAAAAAATTAAATAGCTGCCTGCTTTTGACAATTTTTGTAGGGGATGTAGTTCCTGTTGAAGATGGTCTTCCTCTTTTTATTTTTGTAACTTCTCGTCCTGAGGAGAATAGTGATTTCTGTAGTTGTTGGTTGTGATTACTCTATCCTAGATGGCCATCATAAATCCTGTTTCGCTGTAAAATTGACCCTCCTTTATCTAAGTCAGTGAGTTGTCTACACCTATTCCATCTGCACTATATAGGACGGGGTAGACCAGAACATATTGTTCGTGGAAGGAAGGAAGGGAAAAAATACAAAAACTTGATTGTGCATCCTTTTATTGTCAAAGGATTAGTACATACATCTTTAGTACATAAAAGTACTTACAATATAATAATTTACAATAAACTTCTTCATTCTCTATCTAAATCTAAATTTTACAATATTTTATACATCTCATTCAAAAAAATACGAAAAATAATCACAAAAAATTGCAATGGGTATTCCTAAAATTAAACGTAACATTTCTTGAATAATACCAAATTTATCTAAAATGTGCTGTATAATAAAATAAATTCATTTTAAAAACTTTTTATTTGAGTTTTAAAAAAAGTAACATCACACAAAAGTTTATTAGTGTAGGATTGTTAAAAAAAAATAAATAGAAATAACCGTTAGCAACAGAATGCGTAACTTAACCAAAGACATCATCAAAGAAATCAAGAGTCTTAGCACTTCTCGCCTATTTAATAAATTAAATACCTATAAATCATAAATATACATAAATTTTGTAACATTGATTAATACTTATCCTAATAAAAAAAACATCAATCAAGTGTAATTTGAATGAATGATTACAATATATACATGTATTTAAGATATATCATTGGTTTAAAAATATCCAGGAAAAGTTATTATCGTTTCTTTATAATAGAAAATAGTAAACTGGGCTTTATTTGCGCTGTCTTTATGAACATTAACACATAGAATTTTTCAAGTAAAAAACAAACATATTGCTGACGTTACAAAAAGAAATACATTTCATTAAAAAAATATGTATAATTAGTTCAGTCAACTTTAACAACGCTGTAAATTTTCCTTATGAACCAGAAGCAAGCGAAAAACCCAATCGTACCTGTAAGTAAGTTGAACAAAAATACCATTATTGTAGTGTAGCCAAAGTACAAAAATGCAGAAGCGGCATCTTCAATCTGCAATTTCGTGAAGAAGTAATGGCAGCAGTAGAAGAACAAATAAACTGATGTAAATCCTGATGTAAGGTAGGATCGCCACCACCAGTGATAGTCCTCGGCGCAGAGGTGGAAGTAACAGAGCAAGACTGTTGTTTCGGCACAAGTTATTACTAAAATTATAAAAACTAGGAATAAAAATCCAAACATGTAGTACATCTGCGATGACCAAATTGAATTTAGGATGAAAAATAGTTGTATGAAGATGCATCCAAATGGCAAAACGCCACCCATTATTATTCCAGGGATGGGTTTGGTGTAAACAGACTGTTCTGGAATTAATCTTGGTATTTGGTTGGTCCTTACTGGATGTTCCAAAGCCTTATGGGATAAAAATTAATATTAATACTGTTAAATTAAAACAATGTGTGAAAACTTACTCGTTTTCTGAACCCAAAATATGCTCCAACGAACGTGAGAGGTACAGATACCAAGAACCAGAGAGCTAATAAACCAACGAGGGTAGAAAAAGGCACTGCAGCGGAGCTTCCTTTGCTCCATAAAACTAAATTCATGATGAAGAAAAGACCGAAAACAATGCTGAAAAAAAAAGATGTAAAACGACTTGAAAATAGTGGAAGTAGGAACTTACCCCGGGCTTAACATGGAAGTCAGCAATACGTTGGATTTCCACTTTTCCCCGCCGAAACTTTTGTAAACTCGAGCTGAAACGTATCCGGCTGGAGTGCCAAGTAGTACGTATAGTACCATAGCGCACGTCATCAGGGCTCCTCTGTTAGCAGGTGACAGGAATCCCAAGCAGGCAAAAGCGAGTGTAACTAAAGTCATGCAGAAGACTTGAACTCCTGAACCGAGGAGAACGGAGAGCAGCATTCCCTTTCGCGGCGGTCTGAAAACGTCTCCGTGCACTAGTTTCCATCCAAATTCCTCCTGTGCATCCTCCCCACTGTCTATCTGGTTGTATCGAGCAATGTCTTTGTGCAAAGTTCGCAATAAAATCATCGCTACCATGCCTGACAAAAACAAAACTATCACCAAGGAGTTTAATATACTAAACCATTGGATGTTTGTGTGCGGCATGGATTCGAGAATGTAGTCCCAGCGAGACGACCACTTTATCGTGTTATTCTGAATGAACGTGACGGAGTAAGTGTAGGTTATCCAGAATTTCTCTTTTAGTTTCGTGGGTATTTCACAAGGGGTCTGTATGTTGCAGTCGGTACCCCTGGAATTTTTTTTTTTAAATAAAAATTTAATTTAATTGATTTAGTATTGGACTTACCCAGAAGGATGGTTGATGCTTCTAGGTATAATTTTAACAGATATAATTCTGCCTCCATTTTCACCAAAGCTGGTTCCCCATTCTTCTCTGGCACCGGAGTGATATGTAATTGTCAGGTCGACGTGATTGTACATGTAATAAGCATTCTTGCGGGGAATGTTCGAAAAGCAGGAGTCTCTCCCATCGTGAGAAAAACAGCCCATTGGGAATCCCGTGCTGCAGTATTGCCTGCCGTCATCGGTTTCGTAGCAACTAGTGACTGGCATATTGTCTACTATCCAGTGGTGGTGGTAGTTTAAGCTTATCGCTTTTCTTAAGGTGCTGAGGAGCCTATCGGACTTGCCGTCATCGGGAGTGTAATTTTTTGTGCACACGAGGCTGCATGTAGCATTCTTCATGAATTTGATGGTGTACTTGGAAGGTTTTATGCGCTCGCCAAACACCACTTGCCCCAAGTTTTCAACTGGCGCTTTGACATTAGTCTCTGGTAAGCAGAAGTCAAAATAATTGTAATCATATGGAATTACGGATTCTTCTGTGTTTAATCTGTTGACGTAGAGTAGTACATCGGCCTGTAAAATATAATGAACAACCCTTATGTTTCTGTTTTTATGATAATTATATTTTATATATACAATTTATAGATATAACTATTTAGAAAAACCATTATTAGCATTAAACGGTTAAAGTTAATGCTGACATTTGTTCTAATGTGTTTTGTGTTGGGGCATGGCATACCATCATCAGTGCAATCAATGATGTTGGAAATGCAAATACACTCATAACATCCCACCAGGTTTATTGTTGTACATAACTTTGTGTTGGATGTCCATTAGTCTCTTTCTAGTCTCTTTTTGTAGTTGTGCAGTCATTTTCCTAAAGCGGTTGTTTTACATTCTCCTTCAGTTTATTTAGCTCTTCCATTAATTTTGAGTATACATTAAAAACCTGAGTGCTAGACCATGTATCAATAGAAGTATAATGATTAATATTGAAACTGTACACTAAAATATAAGATAAGATATGAAAATGTACATAAAAATTTATATATGTGGCGCAGGTAGCCTACCCAAAGACAGATTAATTCCATTTATTTTCTATTATGTAAAAAGATCGTTTTAAGCAAAATTTTACAAATTGAGCAATAATTGGTTATCTGTATATTTTTTAAAGAGCAAAGAATTTTAATGAACTATGTTTTAATAAACAAACTTAATTTCTTATGTAATGCGAGTAGCACGTACGAGTGAAACTTTGAGGCATCTTTCCGTAATGCTTTAGAGTTTATTCAAAATGTAGTGGATAAATAGGGATAATTGCTTACCTTACAGCTGTCAGATTCATCCGATTCTTTGCAATAATTAACCGGCGCCAGGCCAGGCAAATAAAACGAACTGACCAGTCCAGAAAGGGCGGCAAAAATTATAAAAATAACACTGACAGTCCTCATTTTTAGCAGTCACCTAAAATTTTCACATCAACATCCACTTTTAAACATTGCTGATACGAAATAAATATTTTACTATAACCAAAAATACGCAAAGAAACGTCACCAAATAGGAAGATAAGAAAAATTAATAAAGAGGTAATATCACATCACTCTCGGGAATGTTCCGTGTGAAATACGAATTCGTTTTTTCGAAATTAATGCGAATAGTTTGAAGCGCTTCGTATTATTCTGTTTAACAGTAAATATTTGCTGGATATTTTTGACGTTTTGTACACATAGCAACTTTCATGTTGGATGTTTCATAGGAAACGGAAATGTCATTGGTTAGATGCGCACGCGTCAAAAATTGAACGACAGCGCAGCCGCAACAATCTTATTTCGTTGTGGCGTTTTATACGCGATTTGTTTGTAATTAATTATATATTTTGTTTTGTCTAACAACAAAGTATTGTAAAGTGAATACAATTGCACATTCTCAACACTAAATGTAAGTACTAACTATTATTAACAATAATTTAAGAATACTTATTATCTAGTTGCCGCTAGTATGATGTAATGGCGGCTATGTCAAAAGATACATAACCTTATTCTTCAGATACATAAATGTATATTTATCTCTGTATTTCATATCATTTATTTGACAGTTGGGTCATTTTCTTGTCGTTAACTGAAAGGTTTATAAAAATTAGAAAATCTTAAGGCTCTGCTCTCTGTTTTGCATTATACTGCATAGGACTTTATCAATAATTCATTTCTGTTATAATTTAATCGGGTACCTAGCAACAAATATAAGAACATACATTTCAGGCACACTATGTACTAGCACAAGTTTAAATCTTTTGTTAAAAAAAAAACAAATGAATTGCTCACAAAAAGCATTCCCTAATAATTTGCAAGGCATTTGTTTAAATAATTAATATGTTGTTTCATGTTATGAATATAAATGTATTTGCTGCAAATGATTGAGGAACAAACTGCAGAAGTAGTACTTCATAATTGACAGATGCACTACTTACTATCTTGGGATTAACTACATGAACTACTT
>JAUIMW010002484.1:0-10666 GCA_033557785.1 Enochrus cinctus | reverse complement strand
CCTCGCCACGGCGATTTTCAAATCCGCAGCTCCGGCCGTTTTTCCGAAACGTTGATTACAAACTTTTTCAACTTGCATTTATATTAATTATATAAGACAAGAGGTATATTTTATAAGATTGTGCTTCGAGGTGAAAACTCAACGTATAGAAATATTAATAAAGCACAAGATGACTATTTAGTGTAATTTACATTTTTTCTTCAAGCGAAAATAATTTTAATAAAAAGTCAATATTAAAAAACTCCACATGTTGCTTCACGTGCGGAGGAAAACTTCAAAAACGTGTATAGTATTGTCGGTGGTAATGATGATGGTGAATTTATTCGTATGAACCAGAAAGTAACAATGTAGCAACAATTCCTCTACAATATCAAGAAACACCAACTTGTTTGCCAAAAGTTTCGAAAAACCAACCTAACATGACTTGGGAAGTTTACTATATTATTATATATTTGTCGATACCATCTTTCTCTATCACAAAAAATTCATCAGCAATAAAAATGCACTAGGAACTTGATAAAAAAATGTAATTACATTTAAATTAATTTTAAATTACATATATTCTGAAAAATCTATTTCAAATTTATTTTCATCTGGCGTATATTGACGACATTCTATTCCAGATACTTCCAATATCTTAGCTCCTGCTTGAAATTCTACTTTATGCTTAAATTTATTAGAAAGGTATATTACCTCTTCAATCCCAGTTTGAACTATTAATTTTGCACATTCGTTACAAGGTTGGAGCGTCTGGTACATTTTACAACCTTTTATACTAGTTTCAGTTTTATTAGCAATTGCGTTTAATTCAGCATGACAAACATAAAAATGTTTATTTTCCAAATTATTGTCGCCTTCTTTATTCCATGTAAATTTGTCGTTCAAGTATTTGGGCATTGCATTGTAACCAAAACCAACAATTTTATTTTCTTTGTTTACTATAACTGCTCCCACTCGAGTTTTTGGATCTGGACTAAGCGTCGCTTCTAATACAGCCATCGACATAAAATGTTTGTCCCATTTTGTACTTCTTTCATTCATTTCGTCGTCGTTCCTTTTTCTCTTACGAGTATTTGAACTGAAATACATATATAGTTCATTAACAGTAAAACAGAAACAAACAAAAAAATAAAACGAACTTACCTAGTTTTATTACTCATATTTTAAGATATTCGGATGTTTATATTAGTACACAAGAGTATTTGAGTATTTATATACAAATTTTAATCAGTTAGTGCTATCTATATAATCCACTCCTCTCTTCCCAGAAATTTATAATCAGTCATTAAGTGACGCAATCAATTTAAAAAGTGTTATCTAATCTGTCTAACAATGAAAATAAAATAAAATTAAAAATTATGTATTAAATAAATAATGTAATAAGAAAAAGTACAAAAATCGATAAACCAATTAAAATTTCTTCTCAAATTGAAGCCCAATCTGATGATTCGGTTTCATTCCATGGCCAAAAGTTGTTTGCCCGTCAATATTTAAATTCGGTGTTATTGGCACTCCTCCGCCAATTGTACCAGTAGCTGGTTGCCCATGAGTTCTAGATCCACTCGCAAAAGCGTTGGCTCCTCCGGCGTTTTCGAACCTCGAAGAGTTAGTTTCAGGTCCGATGGGTTTAAAATGTTTATCCAAAAATCTATCATGCTGTGCAAAAGCGGACACTCTATTGCGGTCGTTGTTAAAAAGACCTACTTGTCCACTAACACTTCCTGATCCACCGATTCCAGGCTGATGGTGAACTTGACCAGATATACCGTGACCTCTTTGAGAGCTGACATCAAATCCATTCCTATTAACAAGAAGTACAAGGTCGAATTTGTCATTTTAAAATGCTATATTCGGCTGTACAAAATCAACTGATGCTGTATGTTAATTAATGGAGGGCTTATATACCAATGTTCTTTATATAGATTGCAGCCGCGATACGACACGATCTTACTGTTAGGTTCTTCCCAGCGCTCCGACACTTGATAATTCCTTATTAACTTACTTGCTGTTTATTGTTTTCATTTTGTTAATCGAAGATAAAATATGGAATTCCTTTATTTTGTCAGTTCAAAATTATTACAAATACAAAAGGATATTTTAGATAACTTTAATAAAATTATTTTTTGTGTTTGAATACATGTATATTTGCTGTAGTCTGTAGGTTATGATCTTGCATATCATTATTTTTTGAATTTTACTAATATGTCACTTTTGCGTAATTCATTATGGATAATTTCAAAAAATTGATTCCGTGAATCAGGTAAAATACTTTACCATTTAGACAAAGACACATGCATACCCTCTTTGTTGAATTCATTTCAAGAGTACGATGTGATGTACCAATTTTTGCAACGTCTGATCGAGCAGGTATATAAAGCACTGCAATATACATATCATAGGTTCAGATAATGTTTTGATTGTACAGTAGATTGTCGTCTCCTTTCAGGTTACACTGTGGGGTGCTTCATGGTTCTATCTTGGATCCACTACTGTGTATCATCTGCACATATCATATGAATTCCAGCTTAAAGTTTTGTATGAGTTATCTACATGCCGACGATACTCAGATTTATTGTTTATTTTAACTTCTGTGGTGTGGTTTACCGTCCTTGCATTGAGTCAGGTAATATCCTAAAAAGATTTTACCTTAAATAAAATTTGCTTGAGAAATTTTGTTTGTAATCTCTCCAATTTTGAAACAACGTATTTATGTAGAATTTATTTTATTAATTTAATAATCAGTGATTAAAATATTTAATTAAAAATAGTTTTGGTACTCTAAGTAAATTTCCATCGTTGCACAATCTTATTCACAGAAATTGAATCAGTCATTGAGTGGCTTAACCAATTTTAAAAGTATTATCTAATCTGTCTAACAATGAAAATAAAATAAAATTAAAAATTATGTATTAAATAAATAATGTAATAAGAAAAAGTAAAAAAATCAATAAACTAATTAAAATTTCTTCTCAAATTGAAGTCCAATTTGATGATTCGGTTTCATTCCATGTCCAAAAGTTGTTTGGCCGTTAATATTTAAATTCGGTGTAATTGGTACACCTCCACCAATCGTGCCAGTGGCTGGTTGTCCATGAGTTCTAGATCCACTCACAAACGCGTTGGCTCCTCCAGCGTTTTGGAATCTAAGACCTGCAGTGTTAGTTTCAGGTCCGATGGGCTTAAAATTTTTGTCCAAGGATCTCTCGTGTTGTGCAAAAGCGGATACTCTGTTGCGGTCGTTGTTAAAAAGTGGTACTTGTCAGATTGGGTCAGAGAATCCTCTCCTGTCGAAGTTTTGAGACAACGACCCCCAAGCAGGCCCAGCGTTGTAAGCAAATTTTTGGTTGTAGCCTCCACCTGGAAAAGGAGTTCTTCCACCGAACACTTGAGCTTTTATCGTATAATAAAAACTTGCAATGACAAAGATACCAATGAGAATTTTTGCCATTTTAATTATCTGGTTCGTATGTTACTTCAAGACAACTGATGCTGCTTGCTAATTTAAGCGTATTTATACAATTATGAGCATCTTATCTTACAAGGTTCTTCCCAGTTTTCATGCGAACTGTAAATCTTAATAACCCAAAATGTTTGTTGTTTTTATTTTGCTTACAGAGATAAGCACAGATAAGTATTATGTGCACTATTAATGCTTTGAGTAGTCCTTCCGACTTAGGGAATATTCATTTAACTTTTTTCTCTTTTTTGATTCACGACTCGACAGTCGTTAAGAACCCCTTAAAATTGACGTTCGTATACATATCTAAAAGAACTTTGAAATGCTCTCATTTCAATAAAGGAAAATGGTATTATCTACTTAAAAAATAATGTTAATATATATTTTTTCGAGACATATTAAAGTATTTGGTTGTATCAATGCGAAAATCAAAAGAGCATTAATTTACTGTGCTATACGACCATTTGTTTGTCAAAAGTTTTCGGTACAACACATAAATTGCATCCTTATTAGTTTTTTTGAATGGTCGCTTTTTTGAACCTAAATATAACTATTGAATATAATTAAAAAAAAACAGCAATAGCATTACTATTGGTTCAGAGTTGAAATTGAGTGTTGATAGACTATGCTATTAAACATAATTAATATCTTCTTGGAATTCATTTTCAGAATACGTACGATGTGAAACCCCTGTTATTGCAACTTGTAATCCGATAGGTATATAAATCGGTAAAATATACGAATGTTCCATTAGAAGTGATTTGCCATTTAAGTGACAACTTTCAAAATAACAAAATCAACATTGCAAAAACTGCATTAGTTTTATTAGCAGTTTTTTATTTATACCAATTAGTACTAGCGTTCGAATATGATAAATCTACAGAAGTTTCAGAGGGACTTCAGGGAGAATTGGTGAAAGTAGCAAACGAACATGGTTAATCAAATTTGGAGTACGATAGGAGTAGGGTAACCAATGAAAAACCTTTACGTGAAGACTGTTTCAGTGGATGTTCAAAAACAAAGTGGGGCCCCTGGATCAGCAACTATTGGTGTTCAAGTACCAATAATTGATAAAAAGAATACAAAATTGAATTTTGGAGCCAGCAGTACTTTTCAACAAGGATCGAAACCAAACCATCAAGCTGGATTCACATTTAGTCATATATTCAGATAATATGTTTAAAGAAAACAATCTATAGATATTGAGCGAATGTAATTAATTGTAATAAAATTTTTATATAAGACTAGGACTTTTGTCTCAGATCACTATCGCTATGATTATTTGTTAAGAAATTATCAAAAGTTTTATCGAGTTTCCTCCAAAAATTGTTGCATCGTTTACATATAAAGTATCATTATATGTAAACGATGCAGTCAACGCAATCTCAACAATATGATTTTCTTTCGTTACATTGTATTGTTATTTAAGGGTTCAATTGGAAAAAATTTAGAAATTTGAATAAATAAAAATACATCTAACTGTACGTTTATTTATATGAAAATTAAGACGACAACACTTGCAGTTAAGTACTTGCGTTATAGATAAGAATAATTTTGCAACACAATGAAACGTCTGTTATGAAACATATTTTTCTCACCGGTGCTTGATGGGGATTTTATGTAACTATTTTTCATTGGAATTGTCCATTTTTCATTTTATTTTAGTTAGTAAATAGCCGTTTTTGGCACTTTGCTTAGCTTTAAAAAAAAGAGCTAAAAAATCAATCGTTTCTTTGCCTACGTAATCATGTTGTATAAATATTTCGACATTCAAATAAGATGTTTTTGCCATCGAACTAAACTAAATGTCTTTCCAATTTCACAAAGATGTTTTTATACTGTCGACCTAGAAGCATTAAGTCTATTTCCTATACTGTTAGTCATGGGGTTCTATTCATTAAGAGTATTTATGCGGCATAAATTTTCTACCAGTATTGATTCTCTATTTAATTCTTCAAAAAGTTATGAAAGTTCAAAGTTTAAAATCTTATATATATGTTCACAGAAAATAGAAATAATTTTCTTACCATAAAAAGACTAAGAGCATATTAATACCTCTAACATAAGAGCACGCACACTAAGGTTAATTTTTTTAAGGCAATTTTAAATGTTTATATGCATAATCTCAAGATGCAAATGACAAAAGATTAAATGAAGAAATAAATCAATTATAATTTCTTCTCCAATTGAAGTCCGATTTGATGATCTCCTCCGTCGTTTTATTATTCTGTTCAAAAGTGACTTGACCTCTCTGAGAGGTCCTGCATCATATGCAATTGGACAGGAGGATCCTCTTCTTTTTAAAATTTTGGACCTGCCGTGTCGATGTTAATACACATTATTTCAGAAAGCATGTTTTGTGTAAACAGTACTACTTTATAATTGGTAACTAATATTATTATTACATAAATAGATATAAATTAAAACAAAGAGATATTGGTGAATTAAAACTTCTTCTCAAATTGAAGTCCAATTTGATGATTTGGTTTCATTCCATGCCCAAAAGTTGTTCCGGTTCTAGGAAGCGAAGTTCTTCCTCTAAATACTAAATACATTCGTCACCATATAGAAAAAATTTGCTTTAAGAATTAGAATTATTTTAAAAATTCTAAACGGAGTAAATCATGGATTAATCAATTACCATTTGGTGATATCAGAATGGTGTGGTCTATCTATCTATGTTAATTAATGAATTAATTAATTAATTAAAAGGCGCGAGGTTCTTCCCAACGCCCCGATTTATTTGCTGTTTATTGTTTTATTTTGTTAGTAGAAGATAACATATGGAATCCCTTTATTTTCTCCTAATTAGTAAATAATTTTTCTACTGTTTGGTATCTTATTTCTTGATTAAATTTAGCAATTTTAGATGTTATGCTGAAATCATCTTCATCTATTCTTGATCTTTTAGTTGAACTTAAGTGTATTATAAAAATTATTATAATATAAATTTATGTAAACTATATAAGTTTATCACTCATGTTTAACGTTATTTTATTTTAGTTATGTAAATATTCTTTTGTATTTAAAATTAATTAGAACCTCTTATCCATTGAATAATTAAAAATTTCAGTAGTTATATAAATATTTTTTTAATATATGAAGTAAATAATGTTAAATTATAAAGTAAATTAATTAAAATTTCTTTTCAAATTGTAGTCCAATTGGTTCGGTTTCATACTATTTCCAAAAGTAGTTTGCCGTTGGTATTTAAATTTGATGTTATTGGCACTCCTCCAACAATTTTGCCAGTAGCTGGTTGTCTAAAAGCATTTAGTTCCTTTTTAGTTTTGGAATCTGAAACTTGCAAAATACGTTTTGGGCCATCTTTCGTCGAACTCTGAGGCATGATTCTTTTAGATCTCGACCTCTTGGAAATAATTTTAACTAATCAGTTTAATTTTAATCGTGGAAAATTTTTATACATTTTGAAATGTTTTTTTCATAATCCAAAATTTTCACTTCAGGTTTTTGATTTTTAGACGTGCAACAGAAATTTTGTTGATATAAAAAAATCCTGGTCAAAATTACCTGTGCACAAAGAGGTCTGCGTCTGGATTTTGATCTGCTCTTTCAAAATCTGAAATGCATTTTTCTGTATGTCGTCTAGATTTTGTTTTATTGGTAATAAAATTCACAAATCTAGTTATTAATGAGTAAAAGTGACCTTTGAAATTAATATTTATGGATACTTTAGTTCGCGTATAGTTTTTCATATATTTGTAAAAAATAAGTTGATATTCAGAAGTACTTTACAAATTTAAGAGAATAAAACTATTCATATTTACATATGTATTCTTCTTTTGTATCAAGAAATTGTCTTGTTCAATGCCTTCTGTAATTTTTGTTTCATTCCTGTGATCATGTTGCATTCTAAGTCTTTTAAATGATTAACATAAATGAAATGTATTTTATCCATCCTACTATTTTTAAAAAAGGCCAATAACATTTGTGCTTTCAGCAATTTAAAATTAAACGATCCTATTGATTCATCAGGCCTCTCTTTTATCAGTTTACTTGGACCTATAGCACCAACACAAAACAAATTAAACAAGAATTTTTTTTAAATAATTGTTCCAAATTATGTGTGGAAATGTTTCTGAACAAAAATCCATCATTCTTAATGTAACCACAACAAACAACCCAAAAAAACTAATGAATAATCATTGCAGAAGTGTCTCCGATGTATTTCATCATCATGAAATTAAATGTTAATGAAGCCCTTACAATATTGCCTCTCATCTCATTTAAATATAGCTATTAATTATGTTTTAACAAATTGATCTTTTAGATGAACTTTGTAACCTTTAACTATTTAAAATATAAATTCGAAGAATTCTTTTGTATTTAAAACGTACAAGCATTCATTTAATATTTGTTGATTCGTTTTCAACCCATGTCCAAATGCTGTTTGCCCATTTACATTTAAATTTGGCGATATTGGCACTTCACCAATGGTACCAGATCCACTCAAAAAGCGTTGACTTCATCAGCGTTTTGGAATCTGAGGTCCGCAGAGTTAGTTTCAGGTCCGATGGGCTTGAAATATTTGTATAGGAATCTACCATGCTGTGCAAAAGTAGATCTTGCTATAATTGTTATTAAAAAGACCTAATTATCAACCAACAATTCTTGATCCCCCGATTCCTGATCTGGTGTTGAATTTGGCCGAATATACAATCCATTCCCGGCCAAATTCAGTACCAGATCCTATCTGAGAGCTTATATCAAATCCAGCTCCGTATGTGAATGGGACGGAGAGTCCTCTTCTATTGAAATTTAACGTTTTGATTGAAACCATCTCTAGGAAACAAAGTCTTTCTCCAAATACCTGCTATATTTTTGTGCGAGTGTAAACTAGGCCATAAAGCAACAGAAGTAACTCGTAATATAAATAAGGTATTCGGCCAAGAAACCTCAAATGAACGTACAACGTTGGTTTTGGAAAATTCCGAAATGGCGATGAAAGTCTTGAAGATGAAGAAGGACGTGGGCGGTCATCGTAGAGACAAATCTGCGTACAAAAATACGTAAGTCATCCGACAGTCCTAAACCATCTCCGACAACTTGGTATAACAAAAAACCTTGACAAATGGGTGCCACGTGCATTTAAGAAACAACAACGATCCATTCTTGGATCGTATTGTAACATGCGATGAAAAATGAATCCTATATGACCATCGAAAACGGTCAGCACAATGGTTAAACCACGAGGAAGCTCCACAGCATTTTCCAAAACCGATGTTGCACCCAAAAAAGACGAGGGTGACAGTTTGGTGGTCACAAGCTGGTCTGATCCACTATAACTTTCTGAATCCAGGCGAAACTATCGCGGCCGAAAAGTATTGTCTTCATGATAATGGCCGACCATGTGTCGCTCTTCTAACACAGCGGACACTGGCTGCATTGGGCTATGAAACTCAATTTTTTAAACACCTCGATCACTTCCTACAGAAGAAAGTGTTCAATAATCTCGACGCTTTCAAAAATGGCTTCTGAAAATGTATCGATTCCGGAACACCAGAATTTTATGTTGCTGGAATAAATAAACTTACTTCTCGTTGGCAACCATTGATTCCAACGGTTTTTATTTCGTTTGATTTTATTTATTATATACTGAGATATATGCGATTAAAATTAAAAGTTACAAACCGCCATTATTTTCTTACCAACCTAATAAACCTAAATACGTTCTAAATACACATTGCAGCCGCGGTCCAGACATGTTTCTTATCTTAATTTCAAGGCAAGGTTCTTCCCAGCTCCCTGGCACGTTGTAAAACCAAATAAACTGACAAGATGATTGAGAATTTAGTGTTGATGTTCTATGCTATTATGTATTTAATTACTTTCTTCTTGGAATTCATTTTCAGAAAACGTACAATGTGAAACACCTATTATTGCAATTTGTAATCCAATAGGTATATAAATCAGTAAAATATACGAATGGTGCATCAGAAGTTATTTGCCTTTTAAGTGACGACATTGTAATAACAAATTCAACATGGCAAAAACTGTATTAGTTTTATTTGCAATTCTTTGTTTATACCAATTAGTACTAGCGTTCGAATATAATAAACCTACAGAAGAACTTCAGGAAGAATTTGTGAAAGTTGCAAACGAACATGGTGAACCAAATTTTAAGTACGATAGGAGTAGGGTCACCAATGGAAAACTTTTAAGTGCAGAAAATACTAGACGAAAACGACAGACTGTGTCAGTAGATGTTCAAAAACAAAGTGGAGTCCCTGGATCAGCAACTGTTGGTGTTCAAGTACCAATAATTGATAAAAAGAATACAAAATTTAATTTTGGAGCCAGCAGTACTTTTCAACAAGGATCAAAGCCAAACCATCAAGCTGGATTCACATTTAGTCATAGATTCAGATAAAATGTAATTAATTGTAATAAAATATAAATGAATAAAAAAATCAAATAAAATTCTCTCCAATAGAAGTCCAATTTAGTAATTTCCGTCGTTTTATTATACCGTCGTGAAAGTTATTATCGAATCCTACTTACATGGGATCGAACTGGAGTAAAAGGTAAACGCTGTGGTACACTCTCTTGTTTGAATTCATTTCAAGAATATGTACGGTGTGATGTACCGATTTTTGCAACACAATGTAATTTTGGGTTTAGCAGTACTTTTTGGCGTAAAAGGATCTAAGTCAAACTATTAAACCGGATTCACATTTACGCATAGGTTCAGATAATGTTTTAAAAAAACAATATCTTTATATTTCATAATACGTAAAAGCCCTAAATGAATTACAGTTTGCGACTAAAAATTGTAGTGGATATTTGTGTGATGATTTTTTATATATTTTGGTCTTTAGTTCTGAAAATTGTTTTTACGTATCGAGTATTCAAAAACTGCAATAGTTCACCTTCGATGTACTTCGAAAATACACATTATTTCAGGAAACGTATCTTGTGTAAACAATAAGACTTTATAATTGGTAATTAATATATTATTATTACATAAATAGATATAAATTAAAACAAAGAGATATTGGTGAACTAAAACTTCTTCTCAAATTGAAGTCCAATTTGGTGATTCGGTTTCATTCCATGCCCAAAAGTTGTTTGACCGTTAATATTTAAATTCGGTGTTATTGGAACTCCTCCCCCAATGGTGCCAGTGGCTGGTTGTCCGTGAGTTCTGGAGCCACTCACAAAAGCGTTGGCTCCTCCGGCGTTTTGGAA
>JAUIMW010002483.1:0-10669 GCA_033557785.1 Enochrus cinctus | reverse complement strand
TTTTTTCGTGCTCTTAGTTCGATAAACTTGCTACATGAAATAATATGCATAATAGGTTTCTTGTCCTATGGTATAGAATAGCATGTGTGCCGCTCATTAATATGGTGTGTAACTCTTAGCCGAGACGCAAACCGTGGCTGGCGTTCACAGTTTTGTAATTGATAAGATTCTAATAAACCTAATCTGAACCTTTCAGTCTCATTTTATTGCCGAAGGTTTTGCCGCTGACTTTATAGGATATTAAATTTATTAATTTTTTTTTACCTAGCTCTATTTTTCCTACAGAAGGGCCCAGGAGAAAATTTAGGGGAACATAGAATAAAAAGCCGTTCATAACATTACTCCAGCCATACTTAGTTCAAACAAAAACATTTCAAATATAAGTATACATAATTAAAGCTACATTAGCAAAATAAAGTTTTAAATGAATAAAGGTTAAATGTCTTGTACTACTACATTAAATGTACTTTTTTGTAAATCTTGTTATCGTTTTTCGCGAGTACACCTTGTAAATTTAGAGAGCGCGGAAACCGTGTCAACAGCGTATTGAATAACGACGCCATCTAAACCAAATCACAAATCTTGAATTCGCCAGTGCATCCGCTGCTTCGTTTCCCACGATACCATTCCAATCCATTCGAGGAAAACAACTTTGACTGGAAACAGCTCGAATGGCAGACAGAGAGCCAGAGCTAATAACATTTTGCCTATTAACTTTGTGGATTGTGAGCAAGATGAATGCCTAAATAGCCAGAGTTGGCGTTTTGATGGTTATTACAACCCCAGAAAATATGTTAAACGTCACCAAACTTACCACCTAAACAAAACGGAGTTTTCTTGACACAAAATATATGGAGTTTATTTTTTATATATATAATAATATCGCTATTTCAGAATTGACAATGGAAAATGGCACAGGTAGAAGACCTACAACCGAGGGACAGAAAATTCCTATACCATATTGACGAGGATTTTCACTAATAAAAGGGACTGTAAAGAATTTGACATAATTATTAACCGAATCAACAAAAAGATTGTTACAAATCGAATGTATTTTATAATTTGGGGCATAAAACGTTAAGGCTATCGTCATAAAACAAGCGATAACATCAGAATGTTGTACCTGAAATTGACAGTTCGTAACGCTTTCAAATGCTGCTGCCATAGGGAGTTCACTGTTTGCAAGATATGCTCTCTAAGTTAGAAATACGTTGTAAAATCCGAAAAAAGTGTCAATTACGGGATTATTTTGTATTTTATAATTTTCAACGAAAAATTTTGCTCACTCATATCTGAAACTGAGACTGGTAACTACACACTACACAAAATGCATAAGCGACGTCGATTTCAGGTATTCTATGATAACTTTAAGGGGCAAGCAGATAAGGGTTCAAGAGCAGTAAGTTGGGATTTGGTAAGAGGCCACATTGCTGTAAATATGACCCAATTGATACGTTGAAAGCCAGAAACGAGATTTTGGTATCAGCACTCCAGTTAACGCCACTAATTGCTTTTGAGATATTAAGTCCACGAGAAGTTTTATTTGCTGTTCGTAGGTGTTCCAGTTTAGTGTGGAGGAGCAAAAGACCCCTAAATATTTAATGATTTCTTTTCTGGAAAGAGTGATACGGCGAAACGTAATATCTGGAAAAACGTTTTTTCTATCCTTAATGACGGCAGCTGATTTTTCCGGATTAAGCTGAAAATCCAAGTCATCTCGCCAAATTTTAATTGATGAAAGAACTATATTCATTTTCTCGGTCAAATAAATTGATAGCTTGATAAAAATAAAACTGTGTCATCAGCGTATTGAATAAGGTTAATTTGCGGATCTAATTTACCTCTCAGTGCATTAACATAAATGTTAAATAGAAGAGGAATGTTACCGGATGTAGGCGTTCGTATATAAATTGATAAATTGGCAGGATGTTGTATTGAAACATGACCGAGTCAGAATGTTGGGAACCAGAAAATGGTGGGCAGATGCCAAGTCAAGAAAGACAGCTAGAACAATCCTCCTCTCTGAAATACTTGTGTTGATGTTGGTAATAAGAATACTCAAAGCTTCTGCAGTTCCTTTTCCTTTTCTGAACCTAAACTGGGTCGAAGAAAGAAGTCTATTACGTTCCAAAAATCGTTCTTTTCTATTTTTTACTAGTCCTTCCAGAACTTTTCCCACACATGAACTTATGGCGATCGACCTGTAGCCGCTTGGGGAGTTATGATCTAGAGAAAAATTATTGTTGCGTTATACTTCATTAAAGATGTTAGTAAGATGTCGATAGACGAGTTGACGCAAATTTCTTAACATGGAGTAGGAAATCTCGTCCATTCCCGCACTACAATCTTTTCTATATGTAATATAAGTGAAAACTTTGTCACACGTAATAGGGAGAAACTTCATGTCAACATTCAAAAATCGCTGATATTTATTAGGGACACATATGGAGGACATAAGCTCATGGGTAGACCTTCGAATACATAGTCATTTGAAATTGGAAGACGAGGAGTTCTTTGGGACATACCTAGTGAGAATACTCTAATCTTTTTTCAAATAATTTAGAAGGAAAATGATCGCTCGCCATAGGGTCATGAAGATTTGCATTTTTCTGCATGATCAGAGGAGCACAGAAAAAGGTCAGTGACACTTTAATTCTCGTTAGGGGCAGCCAGCCAGTAGGAGGTTCGAGTTTATACAGATTTCAAGGTCGCTCAAAGTCGTAAACAAAGAATTTTCATTATGATTAGAAGATCTCTATAGGGGGCGATTAGCATTAAAATCGCCGCATAGTAAAAAGGGACGATCAATTTTGTTTTTACTTTTCTGTTCTAGAGATTTATTACCTTCGGCACTACCGTGTTTTAAAAGATGACCTGGGCTCATATGGTGCAGTGAAGCGATATTTTTGTCGATACCATTCGCAAACAGGATGTACGGGGAAAGATCAGACGATTTAAAAAGATTAGATCTTCAGAAAAAAGGAACCACTAATTGGTTTACTTTCTGGTAGTTGCAAAAAATTGTTCAGATAATATGTAAATGTAATAATAGTATACCGGTTTGAAGTGAGTCTTTTTTGCGAAAATGAAACACTAATTTTGAATGGGAAAGAAGAAAATTTGTATTAAAATATTAACCATTGCTTTCTCTACTTTTTGACCACCTTTCTAGTAATTTGTGGATACCGCACCAATAGAAACGTTCGTCGTTTGAAGTAAACCAATCAGACACACAATTTTTTACTTCTTCGTAAGAATGGAATGCCAATGTGTGTCCCACCGATGAAAACAAATGGTAGCCGGAAGGGGCCAAGTTTAGTGAATACGGCAGTGGGAGAGCAGCACCCAGCCGACTGCTTTGATTGTATCCCGAACCGGTTTTACTTAGTGTGCAGGCGCATTGTCATGTAACAAAATTGCTTTGCCGTGTTTTCTGGCCCATTCTAGTCGTTTTTCAATCAATGCCTGGTCCAATTTGATCATTTGTTGTCTGTAGCGATTAGTATTAACAGTTTCACCAGGTTTTAGAAGCTCATGATACCACATCTTTCTGATGCTACCAAACACAGAGCATTGCCTTCTTGCCGAATCGATCTGCTTTTTTCCGTTTTAGATTCTTAAAAGAAATCTATTTTTATCGCCAGTAACAACTCGATGCAAAACTGATTTTCTTTCGTGTCTTTGAAGCAAAATTTCACAAGTATTTTTTCGGTTTTCCATCTGTCTTTCGTTCAATTCATGTGGAACCCATTTCCCACACTTTTGGATCTTTCCCATAGCTTTTAAACTGTCAGAAATTGTTTACTGTGCAACGTTTAACATTGTTGCCATTTTCTTTTCACTTAAAGTATCATGTTCGTCCAACATTGCTTGCAATTCGGCGTCTTCAAACTTGTTTGGTCTTCCACGTTCTTCATTTTTCACATCAAAATCATTATCTCTGAATCGTTGAAACCATCTTTTGCATGTTGTTTCTGATAGAGTATGATTACCATATACCTCGACAAACATTTGATGCGACTCTATAGTACTTTTCTTCAAACAAAATTGTACAAAATTCGATATTTTTAGCACGATGAAAAAATATGATGTTGTTTGTTCAATGACTTGATGTATATTAAATATATTTAACAAATGTCATATCAATCAAACAAACAAAAATTAAGGCTTGTTCACAACAAATATTACCTATCGACACATTTGTACCTTAACGCTCACTTCATACTACTTAAAAAGCAAATGGGATTTTTATTAAAAGTTAACTATAAAGCTGACATAAAAAACAAAATATTTCTTATGAAAATTAATTGATTAAATGCTGGAAATGTTCTCCGTAAACCATTAAACGATGACCTAGGATCTAATGACATTTTCTAGCGCGCCAGTTGTTATCGGTGCAACCTCCATTCTAATTCTAGTTATCAAATCATCTATTGTTTTAGGCCGATTTTTGTACACCACAATTTTGCGAATTTAAGTCCGGAGACCACTGAATTTATTCGATTGCACCTTTTCTGCCTATCCATTGGCGATTAATCATATTACTTAGAAAATTCTCTTACGACAGCACTAAAATGAGAATGAGCACCTTCTTTTTATAACCACAGTTCATCGAATTCCTTCCGAATAAATAAATCTTGACAAGCTTGACACTATGTTTTTCTGCAAGGCTTGCAAGTATTTTGCTGTAGTCACTGTACCTTCTATAAAGAAATGTCTAATTATTTTATATTTAACTATCTCCATCTAGGCATTAAGCTTTTGAGGTTTTTGTGTGTGAGTCTCTTCGACACAATGCAGGTTATCATGGGACTAATATCGGCAATTATGTCTATTTACGTTTCCAATTAAACAAAACGCAGCTTCATCGGCGAATACAATGTCATTACAATAGTAAAAACTTCGGAAGCGTCGCACCTCTCCATTATTTCTTCACAAAATTTAGATTTTCTGTCTCTTCTCAATTGGGTTGATGAACTCTTCATTGTATATCAAGCAGCCAGATACCAGTTACGATTAGTTTCCTTCCGGTTATTTACAATATATAAAGAGTGTAAGAAGGGGAGAAGGAGAGGACTTTCTCCCTTCTGCAGGAACAAAAGATTATTTCAATTTAATATTAGACTTCTTCCGACATCGCATACTACAATATATTAAACAGTTCCCTACTCTTGTTTATTATGGAGAAGAACTGGGATATGTCGGGAAGGCGATCCCCTGCATGATCATTAACTCATTAAGCCTTGCGATCTGATCCCTTCTAAGGGTAGTTAGAAAAGTAGTGTCTCAAGTTACCAATTTCACCACAGTCGCACAAGGGTGAATTCCTTCTCCTTATTTTGTACAGGTAGTCTGGTGTTACGAAGTGACCCACTCTCAGTCTATTAAGAATAACATTCTTTTTCCTATTTGTAAAAGTGGATAGCCCACACCATGGAGACCTGCGAGGACCATCCTGGAAAATGGAGTACCATCTACATTTACAATTAGCGCAGTACATCCAGAAGACCTTGCACTTCTCTGATCAGATTCTCTCTTTCAAGATTGGCAAGATATTTGAGCTAGGAACTTTGTATTGAAGCTGTGATCTACTGTTTTTGCCTTGATTAGCCAGAGTGTCTGCTTTAATGTAACCCTGGAATATCTGATTACCTTTGACCCGTTAGTAAAGAAGCAAGACGCACACGCCAACCTCTCGTGCACTATCTTTTAAAATATTGTGCAGTTTTGGCCTCGTTAGTTACATTAAATAGATTATAATTGAAGGTCTTGATCCTCCCAGCAGCCGGAAGGCCCAGTCCATGAGGTAGCAAAAGGGTTTTTGTCATTTGAAGATGTTTGGATAGGAGTTCCCCGCACTCAGAGTATATAGCATGTAGCGAAGTCCATTTAAGGTATCCTATTCTAAGAGTAGAGTTCTGTAGCACATCCAGTTTGTTAAGCCTCTTTTTAGTTACCTTAGATGGGAACATGACACCAAAATCCAGGATATACCTAACGAATGCATAACAGGCAAGCATGAATCCGACCCCTAGGAGGATCCTCCCAGAGCCTTAAGAACACTAATGCCTCTAGAGACCCTACGAATTATATTAGAAATTTGGGATTACCGGTTTAGTCTGGAATCGAAAATGATCCCTAGAGTCTCCTCTTTCCGTGGGATTATTTCCTCTTTTATTCTTACCTGTGGGAAACCTGGGGAAAACCCTCGTGGTCCTGATCTTGAAAAAATATTACATGAGATTTTCAGTTGAAGGAGCCCTAGAATATCAGGTTCAGGATTTAGTTCCTGAGCTACATCGAGAAAAAAGATCGGTCGTAATCCTCGGCAGTAAGTTCCTGCTGAAAACACTTTGTAGGGATGATAGCCTTCTATTTTTAAAATACTAACAGACTTCTGGCCAACATTATTACCTCAAAAATTTTATGATGTAACCCATCAATTTTTTCACTACTTAAAGTAAAAAGTCAAAATGATTAAAAAAATTAAAAATCTATGCATTACATTTGAAAAAATAAAGTTACATAACCTAACTTATCCTGGAACGAAATAAGGATAATTTCAAGATCACTGGTAGATAAGAATTTTTGTGTAACTTTTGCCTTAAAATTTGTTTCTAGACTGAACAATAAAAATATAGCCTTGTTGCACTACTTATTCATCGCCCTGTATATACAAAAAATAAAAATAAAAGGGATAACCCCATAACAAAAATAAATTAATTTAGATAATAACAAAAAACCGACAAGTATGGGTGAAACATAAGGGTATTTGTGATTAAATTATTTACAGCACACTCTGTAACCACTCTGAAAGACCAGTTCTTCTTGTAGTACACCCTCGAGATCTCTCCAAGTTTTCTAGTTGATCAAATACTATAACTAATTGAAGTTTTATTCTAAAATTCTGTGATAAAAATTCACCGTATGACAGTTTATGTTTTCATTTTCTGTTTGATAGTAATAGTATTAAATTGTTATTAAATATTAAATAAAAATAATAAAAGCATCTTGGGAAGTAAGTTTGTGTAAACCTTGGACTTTATTTGCCGCATTCGTTATTTAGTTGTATGTTTTTTTTTACCTTCCTTAATGCTTAAATAGCTATAAGGTTTTTAGAAAGCTCTTTTATTGAATATCATCGCGTCATATTTAACTCGTCGATCTATACACATGAAATAAACGTTAATTACATCTAACAATTGACTGCTTTGTCAATTTTGAAGACATAC
The DNA here is from genome assembly GCA_033557785.1 of Enochrus cinctus. Lineage (NCBI taxonomy): Eukaryota > Metazoa > Arthropoda > Insecta > Coleoptera > Hydrophilidae > Enochrus > Enochrus cinctus. The sequence continues at coordinate 3,437 of JAUIMW010002483.1, read as the reverse complement.
AAAATAATGTTTACTTAAGCTTACTAGCGGAACCGAATTTGTAATAGTAATTAACTTCTGTATATCGGGTTTATGATTTTTTCAAAAAGTAGGGATTTGACAGATTATAAAAACCGCAAAATAGCAAGTTAGTTTGAGTAATAACGATCTTATTTACAAAGATCACGCAAAATTTCTTTTGTTCAATGTTTTTAACTGCAAATAGCGATTTAATTTAATCTCAAGATATTCACAGATTGACTTGATATTCAAGCTACTTGACTTGACTTTACTTGAATTCAATTCAACTACCAGTGTCCAAACTTCAAGCCAAGTCAAGTATTTATATTTTAAGTACCTGAAAAATCAAGATTACTTGATATTTGGCAAATGGTCCGTGCAATACAGACTTTTATTTACACAACCAAATCTTAAAATTTTGAGAATTAAAAAAATTCAAAAAAACGGTTTATTCTCCAGGACAACATGTTATATTTGAAGTACAAAGAGTATGTCATCAAACTTAATTGCAGAACTTTTTAATAATATCATCGTTCGTCGTCCAAAATCTAAGACACACAAGTATTTGAATAAATTTGTCACCTACTCTGCTACGGGTTTTTGTAACAGCTAGAATAAAGATCTTCATGTTTTTCCAATATATGGATCAGACAAGTATTTACCTATTTCATAACGCCAAACCATTTGATCATTTTTATCCATAAAAGCCCCCTGAAATAAGTTTAATAGATTGTGGAGATGATGCTCATCTTTGAAACAAAAAATAAATATTTTGTCCTGAAAATTTCCTCGAAATTTTTGTCTGGAACTTGTCTCTTGCAACTTGTTCTAGAAAATGTTTTTGCCTCACGCCGGGAGTCTAATGTTAAAGCAAGAAATCTATTTTTTTCTAGTTTATCCAGGAGTATATTTATACCAATTATTACCAAGTGTGCAATCTGCCTCACCTTCTAATGTTGTCAAAATCATCTTAAATCTCTTTAGGTAATTGCAAAGTCGCTCAGTAATCCGCCATTCTGCGTGGGTTTTCACGTAATCTGGCTCCGTTGGGGCATTTCATAGGTTAAATTCAACCTTGTTATTTATTTCTTTAAATTTTAGTATGCTGACGGGATGAACCCATAAATAGTAGATCTTAATACTGAGTAATTACATAAATAAAACAAACCAGTATAATCACAAAACTGAACTGCTATTTCCAATGCAATGACCCTAGCAACGTCCTTTAATATTTTTTAAGGGTGGTAGAAGAATTGTCTATGACTGCAAAGTCCCCCAGCGTCCCTATCATCCGAGACAAAAGTAAATTTAATGCCTTGTCTCACGGAAGACTAGAGTTCGGAGGCGTCGCACCTCCCAGCGAGATTCGTATAAAGTATTATGGCACTCTGCGACGGTCCGCGAGCGAAACCACTCCAAAATTTTGTAATAGACATATTTGAGATATTTCCTTTGTATCCGCTTAATATTGTCAACATAGACATCGTAGTGTGGATTTCATATACTTGCCAGGACATTTAGCTGGCTAAAAATGAATACGTAATAGAGGGAATTTATGGTCCCGAAACCCAACATCGCGAATGATTTTTTCGTTAAATTACTTATATGCGTGTCCAATATACCTAACCTTGCTGTCAAAAGTGACACCTAGATTCTTGGCGTGAGTCACTAATAGCAATTGTTGATCGTCAATATGATATGGAAGCTCGATTCCCACAGAAGCTTATCTAGCAACATTTTTTCATATTTAGGAAAAGCTCATTTGAAGCAACCGTTAATATCCAATACACCGTCAAGTCGTCTGCATACAAAATAAATTTACATGAATGAAAACAAGAGGTCACATCTTTGATTTAAGACAAGAAGATCAGGGAGTCCACGTGAGATCCCTGGAGAGTACCTCATGGTATGATCACTACGTTATGATTTCAAGTTGCGGCATAGCCATTTTAAGTTTACAGTTTCCCAAAGTTTTTCAACTTCTGTCTCCGATGGAATGTCTTAATCTTCAAAATCCGAATTTAAAATGTGTACAAAATATACAAAATAACTTTTATTATTGTCAATATAGGTGATAAAAGTTTTTTTTACTGAAAGAATACCCATATATTGAGAACTATATGTTTATATTGCATCCGTTTAAAAATGATATGGCACATAGTAATAAGATTACTATGTGCCATATCACATAAAATTTCTATTTAGTTACCCTAATAAACGCGGCATTTACTCTATTTTTTGCTAAGCATATTTATGTTTTATTAAATGACCCATTAGGATCCACCAAACACTCTAATTATTGGGCCCCCTCAAAAGAGGAACGACACTATTCATTGAGGCCCAAAAGGATAGTTATTCGCCGAAAATAGCAATGTCATTTTTAAATTAACTTTGGTGCAATCCGATTATTTGTTTGTTTTTCGAAAAATATTGGTGACCCTAAAAAGGGCTAAGCAGCCGACCCAGGGCACTTAACACTTTACTGACCGCTATTAAGAAGATTTATAGTAATTTAGGTCCTTCAATCTTGAATCCAAATTAAATTATTTATAATTTTTAAACGTCTTGTTGTCCACGTGATACATTACTACTTTAGTTGCAACCTTTCATTATCTTTTAACTAAATAGATCATAAATTATGCTACTGATAATTATTTGGACATACATAAAATTAAATTGCATGCAATTTATTACAAGTTAGTCACATCGAAAGATGAAATCGATGAAATCTAATCATAAATTTACCAGTGATGGCACCTTTTGATTTGTAATATTGTCACGGTTACTCGACCACCTTGATATTGTACTATCTATACTATTGGTTTTAAGTTTCCAAAATAATTTTCGTAGTCTTTGGTATATTTGGATTAAAAATGTCGTTTTAAGGAATATGTTTGGTAATGTTTTATTATTATTTTGTCAGTTTTATCATTATTTTTGTTTTTTATAGAACAATGAAAATTCTAATATCTTTCCTTTGAATACTTCTACTTTTTTTAAGCGTCGGTTCTTAGAGTTCACTAATTTCTTTTTGATCTGGCACATATTCACAAACGGACCTGTTTATTGATAAGCATCTATATTCGCAACAAAAATTCATTCATTTCGTTCATCAGTTTAAGCTCGGGGAATCCCTAAATATCTTAAGAAAATCCCGCAGTGTGCTTCGTATCGTAGGTAATCGGTTCGATTCATTATTAAGTAATATCAAGTAGCTTGAAAAAGCTTGATATCAAGTCAAGTAGTAGCGAAATAAAATCAAGCCATGTCTAGTAATGATTTTTTTAAAAGCTTGGCTTTTAAGTCGAGAATCCTTCGAGCTGGCACATCATCAATGCGAGGACACAGAATATATGAGAATTTCATTTGTAAATAGAAGATTAAGATGGTATGTGCAAATTTATTAGTTAGTCCTGAACATTGCCCATCATCCATGG
>JAUIMW010002482.1:0-10670 GCA_033557785.1 Enochrus cinctus | reverse complement strand
CAGCCTCTGGAATTACACGATTTGATACACAAAACCATCAAAGGGAGGTTACGGAACCCCAAGAGGTATCCTTCTTACCAACAGCAATCAAACGCTGATTTTTCACAACGCACATGAATTTTAATAAAATTTTTCCACGTGATTAATGTCTCCATCCGTTAGATAATTAATAACGTGGACATGATTTTCCGGAAAGGCGTACGCCCTCGTCTCGGCATGGTTCCACGTACCTACATATCTATGTATTTAGTATGTGAACGGAGCACATGCATCCCGCTACTTACCTCCCATAATTATTGATATTACTCCTTTTACTCCATTATTTAGTAAGCCATTGTACAGGAAAAAATAAGTATGAAATTATATAGAATTTTTCGTGAAACCATATGTGCGACGATCTCTTCCTATTGTTACCATGTAACACACATACTACGCAACCTGCTGCTGCTTCCATACGAATTATTGTTATTCTTGTCATGCGATGGGGTTGCTGCTTTTTAGAAAGTCTCTTTAATTTGACATCTATTAAGAACGTAAAAAAACAAGAAAAGGCAATCACATGGTTCCTTTGTGAAATTCGAGTGTATACTTAAGTGTCATTTAAATAGAATAGAATTGGTTACTTTAAAATTTAAATTACAAACAATACAATACAATAGAAGCGTTTCGGCACCTCCCGACCAAAATGTTTGGTTTGCGAAACAGCTCTCAATTTAAAGTGGTGGTCAGTGTAATGAATATTTGAAAAAGATACTCCCTAATTACTCCACTATTAACTCTTCTGTTATTACACTCACACAATGTCTTAATTACCGGCGATGTTATGGTACAAGGGAATAATTATTAGTTAGTTTAGTTCGTCTTGTGTAAAAAGAGTTTAGGGAACAAAAGGGCTATAAACCGCAAGCTAGATGGCATGATATCAAAAGAAGTAAGCGGTCGTAAAACTGCGAATTGCATGTGTAGAAGAAGTAGAGAGAGGGCAAAGGATAATAGTTGAGCCGAATTTTTATTAGTGGTATCGGTTTTATTAATGGTGTCTATTCAATCCGACAAAAGTATCATGTTGCTCTGGAGATATTCTCTAATAATAGTGGTGAAGGGACAAAGGAGACATGCCTAATTGCCTGTGAAACGATTCACTTCGATCATTCCCTTTTTATTTTTTATTTTTTTTTTGCTATCTTTCTATCTATCTTTGTAAACTTAAACTTTAGATCATTTTATAAACTTTTTACTGCACCAACCTCATTCTATAATAAACAGTATATAATCAGATTACCATATTTTATATCAATAGATTAAAAATAAGTCAATCAAACAAGTTGCTAACTACATTTCTACTTTAGAATTGGCTCCCTGCACGATAAATCATATTACAACTACCAATTTTAATTAGTTTATATCTTATTCAATTGTAATCTACATTGAAGATCAAACTATGTAATTAATATGAGTAAATTGTATTATAATTCAGAATTAGTCAATTAAAACATTTATGTTGCATTATAAATAGCATAATTAAATAAAAAGAGACGAATAAAAGCGACTTTACCATTTTCTAGTGAGCAATAATGGGCTCTATGGTATACACTCCTTCCAACATTAAATTACAATAGAAAAAGGTGTGAATTTTAAAGTTGAACAAAACAACTTAACAATCACAAAAGCAGATAAAGGAGTTGAAATGGTTATAATTAAAAGAAATACATATATGGAGAAAAACGTTAAAATTTATAACAGAAAACAGTACAAAGGAAAATAAAACGGATGAACTCAAATAGTAAAATAGAATGATACGTTGGTATCATTCTTTTTTATGATAATATCCGACCACACGGCGCACTTCTAACGCTGAACTTACTGGCTGAATTAGGCTATGAAAGTTTACTACAGAAGAAAGTTAACAACAATTTCTACACTATCAAAAACGGCTTCCGAGGATTTATCTATTCCGAAACACCAGAATCTTATATTGCCGAAATAAATAAATTTACTTCTCGTTAGCAAAAGTCTATCGACGAACAACAAAAAGTGTAACGGAATATTTTTATCTTAAGAGATAACCTAGGTGTGTTGGGTGTCAAACAACGAGTCTTGACGTCAGAAACCAAAAAACAAACTTTTTTCACATAATTCCCTTCTGTGACAAATAATTTAAAATCAAATTTATTGTTAGTAAAATAACTCCGATTTTATTAGAAGAACGTAAAACTTTTTGTTTTACTAAATATTTTTTATGAAACGTATCTTATGTTATTTATATCCTAATGTTACTTTGAAATAAGAAGCTTGTCCAGATCGCCATTAATCAGCTTCTCAGCCGTTGTAACATTAGCATTCTCAAATGAATAGTAAATCTGGGTGTCATCAGGATACAGATAGTTTCTACAAGAACACAGACGACACGAATATATTATTTATATAAAAGTGATGAATATCGTCAATAAAAGCTGGAGTGAATATCAAAGTTTACTTGTGGAAACCACAGAAATGGAATCTATTACTAATTGCAATCATGTATCAAAATCTCTGACAGTATTTTCTTATTTTATCTGATTTATATTTCTTTAAGTCTATTAAACTTTATTGTAAATTTGTGATATTTTGTCAAGGACAATTAATCGATATAAAAAATGTCTTTCTTATTTGTTTATTTAGTGCGATAAATTTCGGCTTTAGACCATCTTTAAGTAACTATAAAATGTTCAATTTTGTAGTTTATAGAGAGTTTATAAAATACTTGGAAGACATTCCAGCTTCCCTGGTGAGAAAAATAAAGAATATTATCAAGTTTTTTCTACAAGTTGAATGAATTTTTATGTTCTCCAAACTCTTCTATTATTGTAAAAAATCACATTCCTGTTGGATGACAGTGTACTTGAAGAACATTCCATGTCCCTCCGATCTCCAATCTAACCAATCTAAATACATTTACATAGTGACAAAAAATTATATTAAAAAATCACTACAGTAATAGATACAGTATTAAATAACGCTACATATGTAAATACCATTTCTTTTTGGTTACAGAATACACTTTATAATTTGATTACTTATAAGTGAAATAGTTAATAATGTAATAATTTATAGATAATGTAAGAATTATTAGTTGAATGGGGTTTAAAAAAGCTAATAAATAGATTTGCTGGTAGGTTTTAAGAACACTTATGTAAATTTTTAGTTGCACTTGATACATTAGAAAATATTCTACATCTACAACGTATCCACTTTTTAACTTGACTCTTTTTAATATTTAAAAGTTCAATCAACCAATGTAAATTCAACTATTAAAGTTAACCTTAACAAATCTATTGTTTTTAATTATTGTAATGAAAGAAAAGTAATTTGAGAAATACAAACTCTTGAAAAATATCAAAAGAAAATTGTTATATGGTGACTTAATGTTATTTATAATTTTATACATTTATTTTAAAAATATGCTATTTCTTATTAGGTTGGTAAGAAGATAATGGCGGTTTGTAAGTTTTAATTTTAATCGCATATGTCTCAGTATATAATAAATGAAATCAATCGAAATAAGAAGTTTATTTGTTTTGGCAAAATCGATAAATTTTCGGTTGATATTTTTGATAGCGTCGAAATTGTTGTTAACTTTCTTTTGTAGGAAGTGATCAAAGTGTTTAAAAAAATGATAATCTGCTGGTGAAAGGGTCCGGTCCGGTGAATATGGTGGATGAGACAAAGTATGACATGTGGTCGAGCATTATCATAAAGAAAAATAGTACCAACAGGATGTTGACTAATGTTCGGTGTAATTTTTGTAATTTTCGGTATATTTCATCTATTTCTTATATTTTTTAGCCGTGATAGTTTCGCCTGGATTCAGAAAGTTATAGTGAATCATACCGGTTTGTGTCGGCACCAAATTGTCACCATCGTTTTTTTTTGCTTCGTCGTGGTTTAATTATTGTGCTGATCGTGTTACTATGTGATTCAAGAATGGATTGTTGTTGTTTCTTAAAAGAAGCGCAGAATTTACCTCAAAACGACAAAATGTCATGATTTTACAAACTTTAACGATAAAATTAGAAGAAACATGGTCATTTTCTTTAGCATAATCTATCTATATACAAAAGTACAACAACAAATACACTAAAAATAATAGACAAAGAAATAAACCGCATGAATTTAGAAAATACACTCAAAAAATTTACTCGCGATTGGTTATAATCTAGACCAAAGGAAAAAACAATAAATACAAAAAAGAAGAACTAAGTAACTAACTAAAAGAAGAATTTTTTATGATTCTCTTTCTATCTAAACATATAAAAGATAATTCAATGAATCAAAATTGTCTAACATAAAAGATAGAACAGCATTAACGATCACCAGATAGTCTTAATTTAATTCATAGAATATATCACGATATAAATCCTTTCATCTCTATCATTTGATAGCAAGATATCAAAATTTTTACAAAGTCCCATTCTACCTTAAATGATCTTTTACTAATGAAAAACACAAAAGTTTACAACTATAGAAAGTTCCAAATGCTGTCTCATTTACTTGTTAACAAAATACATAACACCTGTCTCTTCTTGTGGTATTAGATTGATATTGATATCACTAACAAAGAATTTTACATCAGATCTGGTTTTTTCATCTGTTAATGCATTATTTAAATCACTTACAAAAAATATCTGGTTTGTTGAAGATGGTACAGTAATATTGATTTTAACATTCTTAAACTTGACTTTTATTTTACTGAAAGTTATTTCTCCCTTTTTAAGTACCTCAATTCTACTACGGCAAATATTTTTTAAATACATAATTCTATTATTCTTCGAGCTTCATTATATAATAGATTATATTATTTAATTTGAAATAAAGAAACAATTCATTGAAATATATGTATATATTGTTGAAAACATTTAACATCCCTTTATTGCAATATAGTAAAAAAAAACAACGTAAAAAAGGACCACCAGGGAGTCATAGAATGTCCTCCAGGTACACTGTCTTCTACGTATATCTAATTTACTTAAAATTATTAATAGTATTCTTAATTAATCTAAGTTAAACCAAGTAATATCAAAAACGTAGTTTACCGAATACCTGGAGAACATTCCTTGTTCCTCAGACCTCCTGGTAGTTTTTTATGTTGTTTTATATTTTCTTTGACTATAGGGATATTTATTGATTTTTTAATTTCAATAAAAAGAAGAAAACCAGGTACTCAGTAATAGTATATTTTCATATTGATTGGTTTGACTTAAACAAACAGAGCATTATTAAAACTTTTAACTTAATTAGATTCTCTTTTTATTGTAAAAAAACTAAAATTAAACATTCCTATGTGCAAATAGAGTATAAAAACAACAAGAATGCAAATAACGGAGTACTTGGAGGACATTCCATATTTCCCAGATCTCTTAGTGATCTTTCTTATATAGTTAAAAATTAATAAATATCTCTTAATTGGATTATAAAGAAAAGTAAAATAAAAAAAGAATCACTTAGAGATCGGGAGGATATGGAATGTTTTTTAAGTACACTGTCATCAGACAGGAATGTGATTATTTACAATAAAAGAAAGATTTGTAGAACGTGAAAATTCATCTAACTTGCAGAAAAATCTTGACAATAATTTTCAATTTCTGTAAAAAGTATCAAAGATAAAGGTTTAAAGTACTAAAAATGTTGGTATCATTTTGAAGATAAATTAATACTCTATGGATACATCGTACTATGTGAACATTTTGGATACTTTGTATAAAGAAAATTCTTAAACGCACTATTACAAGGTAAAATGAATCCTTTTTAAATATTTTAAACAAATTTCAGTAAAATCGCTTGGATAATAAGAAATTAAAATTTAAGTGAGATAATATTATCTTCAAAAAAATCGTTAAAAATTTAATTTTAACTCTACAACGTCGCATTTTATAGCAGAGATATTATATAGTTGAATAAAGTTTTTATAAGGTATAAAGATCAAATAAAAAAGTTGGTCATGCCGTTTAAAAAAAAATTATTGTACTCTCAAGGTTTTTGGATCACCTTGTATAAGACAAACTGTTTTTAGAGTGTAATACTTTTCTTATAGTTAATATAGAGACAACGAAATGTACGCCCTGTATATTTTAGGCAAGTTTGTTTGCTGATTTCTAAGCAATAAAAGAAGGACCACCAGGGGGTCTGGGGGACATGGAATGTCCCTCAGGTACTTTGCTCTCTACGTTCTTCTTATTGGTATATGATATTTAAAACAAATTAAGCGTGTAAACGAGGTTTTTTGAAAAATTGGAAGCAAGTAGAAAACAATGCACTTAGATGACATGAAAAGCCTTCCAGGTACACTGTCGTCTACTTGCTGCTAATTTATTTAAAACCCTAAATTATACTTTAATTTTATTTAAATATCACATAAGACGATAGTTTTCAATATTATGTTTGTTGACCAGTAATAAAACTTACATCATGTAAATAGATTTCACATAGCAAACCTTCCATGTGATTATTTATTTGTACAAATCTTTAGAATTTCTTAGGGTTTGATTTTACACCTGTCATTTTTTGTGGTATGAGATTGATATTGATGTCGTCAATAGAATTCCATATCAGCCCTGATTTCATGTTTTAATATATTTTTTACTTTACTTTTATCACTTACAAAAACGTATCTGGTGTATTTGAAGTTTTATTTGTAAGTGATTATTTATTTAGCAACATAAACTATCGTCAAAATTTAAAAGCAGTTTTTTCACAATTTGGTGGTACATGGGCAAAATATATTTGTAATGGATCAATTTTTCAAGAGACTGTTTGTTGAAGAAATATACCCTAACACAAGATCTAATATCTTAGCAGCGGATAATTCTTAATATATCATTCAAAATGTTTGTATATAAATGTCAATAAATATCTTATTTTATCTATCTTAATTGAAGGTGGTGCTGTAATATTGATGTTGATATTCTTAAATTTGACTTTTATTTTACTGAAAGTTACTTCTATTTTTAGTTATAATACAAAATAGAAAATAGGGAACTTTAAATATAAAAAAAGAGCCATTGAGAAACTTTAGAAATATCTCTCTATCTAAGTACAATATCTTATCTTAAATAAAGATTTAAATTTAATATTTCTTATACGATATTGTAAATTATATATTTGTCATAATTCTGGCTTAGGATGTACAGCAAGGCTTCTCCAATGACAACTTAGCAGAGAACACAAAAGATCCACGAATCTAAATAATTTAGTACAATCATCTTTATTTAGATTAGCTTCAGTTTTTCTGTGCAGGCACATTCCTAAGAAAGAGACATGATCGTTCAGCATTATACCATATCAAGACTATCCAACCTTTTTGTAGTAGCGGTCTACTATATTGTTGTCAAGATCGACAAAAAAAGAATCTATTATATATTGTTTATTAAAAATTTCAACAGGAACAAAAAGTATTGAAATTTATATAATATCTGATATAAAATAACAAAATTGAGAATATAGTAAATACTAACATAAGATCAATACTAGGTTTAAAAAATATGTACAATCCCATTATTAAATTTCACAAAACACGTTTTAAAATTTTACTTAAAAATTGTGTTGACATGACTAATAAACTTAGGTAGCTAGTTTCAAATCTTCACAACCTGAAAGTGATACTGCTTCTGAATAGAACTTCAATAATATTTAATAAAACAACTTCTTGTTCGCTAAATAATTAAAATATTTTAATGATACCCCATTTTGTAATAATAAATTGTAAAAAAAAATGATAAAAGGAACTAGTTGCAAAATATTGTCCTGAATTTTTTTTCTTATACGCAACCCTTTGGAATTTAACCCATTTTACTTAACAATAAAATATTTTGTAGTTATTTGAAGAGCTAGAGTTGTTATCTTGTCGCACTAATTGTTTTATAATCAATGTTATAAAATAGCATTGCAAGACGCTATAACTCGAAAATGCTTAGACTTTGAAATCAACGTATTCACTTTGGTTTACTCTTTATATTATCTGTGATCTTAAAGCCAAAGAACGCAATCATCGATTATATATAATACAAATCATTATAATATCTTCTGCTATATCCATCTCATCACAAGGACAGAGTGAGTTTTCAACAACATTTATTCTATGTAAGTGGCGAGAAAGACGATTGTTCTATTGTTACTGTTATTATATCTATCTATGCTAGATTTCAACATTAAAAATTAGTAATATGTCTGAAAAATGTAATCTATGGTATAGTTAAATTTAGAAAAGACTTCTTTCATCAGTAAGTTTTTTTTGTCGACAGCACATGGGAGTAAAAGTCCAGGCTACGATTACTTATGTACGTTTGTATTGCTTTTTTCCTAATCGTCTAATAATCTTCATTCCACCAAGAAAATAACACTCTGGATCAAATAATTTCATTGCTTCATCAGCAACAAAATCGACAGCGTTGTTCCAATCGAAATAAGTATGGCAGCCGTCATTAATACTTGTTTCCAGCAGAATTTTGTAAATTATCCAGTCAGCCTATTTATAAAGTCTACTTTTTGGAGCTTCAAAAATGTATACTTCCGTTTCTTTTCCAACATTAACGTTCAGTATCGCCGAAAAATGATCAAAGAAATGGGTGTCATCCAGTCTAGAATATTCACTCAAATTAGTCAATTTAACCGAGCAAATCACCAGAATAATAACTCTGTGTCTCGAGTTAAGTCCAGTCAGGAAAGTAGGAGAATCATTATTCATAACACAAATATCGAAACTCTGTATAGAATCGAAAAAGTCAGTGCCATTACGATTTGCAAATAAAGATCCCCAGAAGGATGGTTTGTAAACACCAAAAAAGTTCTCCAACTTAAAACTTAATAATTGAAGATTATTCCAAAAATGTATGTTGATACTTTAAACTATTTTTCATCAAGACAACTATTAACAAATTTAATTTACAGCCTTTACTATATGTTCTAATTTTATTTTTTCCAATGGATGTAATTTCAAAAATATTATTATCATTTTGACTTATTTTGGCATATATTAACTTACCCACAGCCACAGGATGGAGGGTTTTTGTAGAAAAACATGTGTAACATATGTAAAGTCTAATGTTAGAAATAAAAAGTGTGAGGGCTTATGATTACAAAATAAAAAGAAGTAGAAGATATATAGGAAATAAGTAATAGTAGAATGTAAAAATGGCAAGTACCATCTATAAACAGAAACATCAAAGATTAAGTTCAAGATATCTTTATATCTAGGTACATATCATCTTGCATAAGAATTAATTTAAGATCAGTGTATTGAAATCTATTGAATGAAATAATTAATCAAGAGATACAAAGTTATGTATCTCTCAAAAAAGCTTTTCAATGTTTGTGAACATGATCTGGGAAATTGTACGGAATAACACAGTGAAATAAGATTTTACAATAGATTAAACTTGATTAAAATGATCCATTTTATTACAACAGTTTTTAAACTTTCAACAGGAACAAAAAGTATTGAAATTTATATAATATCTGATATAAAATAACAAAATTGAAAATATAGTAAATACTAACCTAAGATCAATACTAGATACTAATGAGATTTTTAAAGATGAGATTATACAATGAAAAAAATAATCGTTAACATTAATCAAGATGTTCATCAATTAAAGAATCTTTTATTTTTGATCTTAACACAACACATTCATGTTAGAAAATACAAATTCTATGAAATACGTCGAACCCAAATCACTCTAGTCTCTTCTTAATAAGTTTTTCAAATGTTTTCATAATACAAGAAACCAAAAAGATTAGTTAGACAGTAGAAATTTACTTTGTTGGGTGGTTTATTTATAGGAATAATTAAGTAATAAATAATAAAGTTCTCAGGATATGATATCTGTTATTTGAAAATCCATTAAAAGTATTCAATACAATTTTTTTAACATCTAAAAGCAAATATAAACAGTTGTTGATAATGTATATTAGTTAAATCGTATTTTATCACCATAAGAGTTATGTTTTTTATTAAATTAGAGTAATTTTGTTTTATAAATATATCATCTATACAACTCTTAAATATTTGATATTAATGTTAACATTCTTCAATTTCTTGAATATTGTATAAGAAAAATTGCATGCAGTAACTATAGGGGAGTGACACTACTGAACACTATACTAAAACTCTTGGAAAAAATTATAGAGAGAAGATTGAGGAAAGAAAAGGACGAAGCACACAGGATCATATATTTACCCTCAAAGAGGTGAAATGAAGTACCTTAAAAGAGTAAAAGAGTAAAATACATTTCAATGATATGAAGTAATAAAAAGATATAAATTGTAGTTATTTGATGATATATAATGTGTTGATAGCATGGAAATGTTCAAATATGTACATATTATTAGCTTGCATTGTTATTATGTTTATATATTTTCACTAAAATCAGATCAGACTGTTATTAATGTAGTATTTATTTTAAAAAATACCATTTATTAATATTACTACTTATTACAAAATTGCAACACAGTATAAATTAAAAACAAAAACAAACATAAGTAAATAATAAACGTTACGCTTAATAAATTCATTTCACAAATATATATATATAGAGAGAGAGAGACATGAAAGGGAAACACAAACACGTATTAATAATGAGAAATGAATAACCAGGACGAACGGATATTATTTTAAGTTAATGATGATGAAACATCTC
>JAUIMW010002481.1:0-10674 GCA_033557785.1 Enochrus cinctus | reverse complement strand
TTATAAAAATAAAAAATTTAATAATAAAAAATTTTTCGTTTATTATCACAATAATAATTGGGTGTTTTTGAAAATAAAAGAAGAATTGAAAGTAGTGTATAGCAACTAAGCAGGAAATCTGAAATTTTTGTTCGTAGGATCTTAGGGGACGCTATCAAACCATTTAAACTATGGTCATTTCATTACGTGTGCGATCATCATCTCGGTTATCTCTGGAGTACTTAATGCCCGGTATTACGAACGCCAGCTACTGATGACAGATTGAAAGAATGCATCTGGGGGAAGAAGCGAGGGAGGGGAGTTCCCGCTTAGGGAATGCATTTTTTACGTTGTGACACGCTATATTCAACCTAAAAACGTTGGTTCTTCTCTCTTCCATAGACACAGCTGATTTGATACCATCCAAATGTCAATTGTCGGATACATAACTATGAATATAGTTAAATTTCAACTTTTTTTGAATAGAATAATAGGTCCGTTGAAATTTAAAATTGACCAATCATGAGCAAATTCCTTACAAAGGCATTCTTTTATTCTCTTATCAGTAAAGTCACAGCCATGACTAGCTGACACCTAAGTCCTAAAATCAGTATTACGAACCACTCCTCAGTCAGAACTTACTGCTTACGCTTAGCCAAGTTGGTTGCTACTAAAATCGTCTAGCAAAATAGTCTTATTTGCCGAGAAATACGGTATTTACAGCAGTATTAATATTGCGTGGATATAAACCCTTTTTTTGCCTTCTTACCGCATCCGTACATTTATTTTCTATAATTTGTTTGTATTTGGTAACTATTTTAATCAAACTCCAGCAGTTTTCTGTGGAAAAGTTCCCCGATCTTTCTTTTTTCATATTATCAAATAAATTATTGTTTCGATAGTTGGCAAAAAACTTTAATTACAAGCAGTGTAACCAACATAAAAATCCCTAATTTCAAGTGTATTGTCACAACCAAGCTGCAACCATTTGACAACGAGTTGTTTAGTGTCGTAATACACTTGCGGCAATTGGCTGCCAGCTAACGCTTGGCTAGAAGCTAGGTAGCGAGGACTTTTAGTCATAAATGTGCGATCTGCTGCAATTATGAGCATGTAAGCCTGTATATTTAGGTAGCCTTGTGTTGTCTTTCTGCTGGTGTAGCTACATCTCGTAATTCGCTATAAATGAACCATCAACCATAGTAAACACGTTAAAACACAACTATTTCCCGAGTCTGTAGGATTCGATCCAATGATAGAGAGACAATTTTGATTAATTCCTTGGAGTCAGATAAGAAGGAAGGTTTAGTATTTTTATCGAAAATGTACAGGTAATTGCAGATAGACCAAAGACAATCGACTCCAAGAAGAAGATAGACGTAAATAAATATAGAAAAAATTTCCATTAATTGTCTTAATATTTCGGCTATGTATACGCCTATATTTAGACGAATAAAAGAAAATAATACAACTACAAGAATACGAATGTGATAACAATGCAAACAGTATAAATAAATCGTAGATAGTTATTTATGTTAAACTTTTCAAACAACACATCTAATAAAATGCATTTGTGGAAATATATCCTGGTTGCCATATGAATGATTTTATGTTTGACACCCTTTTGTGTAACTTTTTGACAAAAAGTATTTGTTGTATTTGTGGTTAAATAGTAAAATAATATGAAAACTGCTGATTCAACAGTCAATAGCGCAACAAAGATAGCACCTAGAAAAAGAAGGGGGCGAAAGAAAAAAGAGAAAAAAGGGCCCGACTTCGAAAAGATTCCAGGAGTCATAAAAATTATTATTTCTCCAATTACACAAAAATTGATGGGGTGTACTGTGGGAGAACAAGTAACGGGTGAAAATCCTTGGATTTATGTAGAAAAAGTTGAATTGGAGGACGATTTAGAATTGCGAGAAGGTAGCTCGGAATTTCTTCCTATCAAAAAAGAAATTTTGTCCTTTCAAGGCACCAGACTACTGATTGGTTATGTACCTAATGAAGAGAGCGAGAACGATGAATTTTTTGTGTGTGCAACAAAATACGCTGAAGATGCTGTGGTGGAAATTATTACTAAAATGAGGGAGGAACAAGAGAAATTGATGAAAAGTGCCGTAGGAAAAACTGCAAAATCCTGGTCTGCATTCGGTGAAATTATCTTTAAGTTTATATGAGTTTTGTTTATTAAAATTTGCTTTATACTTAGGAAGCGAAGAAGAAATTAGTATGCAAATAAACTGTAACAATAGAGCTTTATACATTGTGGAAATAGTCTCAAAATATCCTATAAAAATAAGAAATAATGTTCACTTTCACTTTAGACTAGTGGATGATTGTAGAGATGGATACGTTGAACTCGTGAAGGGAAGAATGCCAATAGATGTTATTTTCAAAAGAAGATTGGATCGTTCAATACAAAGTTATAGAAAACCTATTGACAAAAAGATTCAAACTTTACACCCGTATCCTAAAAATGCTTGGACTCAGTATGAATATGATTATAAGGTACTTATAAAGTATTTTAATCAGATTATTTCAAGCATTTAATTAACTAAAATTTAAAATTACTCTCGGGTATCATTTTATTATGAATTTGATTTATTTAACAGGGTTTGTAATAAAACAAACGTATTGTTCACTTAGTTTATTATGCACCAATTAATTTATAACTACAATTGCGCTTGTGCTCGCGATCCGAACTGAACTGCCAGGCTCAGAATTTTTGGTTTTCATCATAACCGGCGAAACGTGCTGTTCATAAGAACAAAGCACTCTGTTCGAGTACTAGTCCCTGCCTGGCGGCGACTGCTAGTGACGCACTTGAAAATCGATATGGCCACCAGAAAGACCATGAGATAAACAGTGCATGTGTGACGATTGGGTAGTTTACAGTGTAGTCCATCCTCGGAGCCACCCAGTATCAAAGAGCATGTTAGCGTATACCCTTTTCCATTGCATACAACGTGAGTATCAAAATACTCCTAGAATGTAACGTACAGTCTCTCCCCTGCAGCTATCTAAGACTTTCACTCAGTACTTCAAAAATCCAACGGGGAGTGTCGGCACCAGGCCTCTGCTTGAATGAAAGTTTGCCGGCCGTCGCGTTTTACCAGCTTCACTTGAACGTGAAGCCCCTCGCGCGGCGTCAGGTCTTCCCAAAAGCGAACTGATCGGCTTGCCACTTCCTGGAAGTGAAGAGCGCCGGTACCAGGTCTCCATAGGGGCTGGAACTGGCCGGCCGTGCACTCCTCTATGCTCACGTGACCTATCGTAAGAAGGTCCTGTGATGACTGCGGTTGAAAGTTCCATACAACTTAATAGCCATAATGCTTAAATGGACAGTGAGACTTCTTGCATCCGGAATTTTGCTCCCGCTAGCATGGTATTTCCATTTATCCATTGGTTGCAGATCTCTCCCTTTTCTTGGGCACTTGGTGCGTGGCGATATCTACAACTGTCTCCTTCTCTACATTCTACATTAGAGTAGAAATAACAATTCACGTTCTCATTGATGTTGTTTCGTTTCTTGTGAACAGCAAACGGTGACCTTGATTTACGATATTTACTTCTTACGACTCTCCAATCCAGTCGATCAAGTCCGAAGGGAATCTTTGGCATTACCAGCTTGGTTAGACCATGTTCTTCGGCATGCCTCCTCAATTTATGAAGAATTTCTCAAAAGCTCTCATAGGTGGGTTTGTGGTAATACTTTTTTTGTCAGCAAATAATATAACTGCTGTTTGCCATTCCTGATAGTTAATACCCGGTTCAGCCGTGCCCTTGAAGATCCTGAACTTGTCCAAACTTCTTCCTAAAGTTATCAAGCTATTCCCTTGTTCATCTTGAAATCTGTCGATACACAGTGAGTAATCGCATTGTAAACAGATCGGCGTTCTGTTCAACAATTATTTCATGCCTTAGTTATGAATCCCTAGAACCCTTGACCATTGAGAAACTTAAGCACTTGGACTCTCAGTTCCTCAGTTACAGTGAACTTTTGTTAGTTGTGTCTTTGGTAATTTCCGAATTCTATAGATTACGTCATTTATCCGCTTGATAACCTCGTATGGCCCTTTCCATTTCTTCCTGAGTTTTGGGGAATATCTTTTTCGCCGAGTCGGGTTATACAGTCAAACTCTATCTCCTTGATTGAAACCTCCAGGTTCAGATTTTTAACCGTACCGGTCCTACATCTTGTCACTAGCTTCGCTGATTAGACGAAGAACCAACTCGTTGATAGAGTCCATCCTTTGTTGCAGCTTCTCGATATAATCTTCCCTGACTTCATTCTCTTGTAGTGAAGTGCCATATAATAGGTATATCGATAGTCTGGGTCCTCTTCCAAACACTATCTGGAAATTGTGCGGCTCATACGCTCCACCATTCCATCGGATTGTGGATGCAGATGTGTCGTCCTGGTCTTCCTGATTACGAGAATCATATACAGTTCTTGAAATAGCCGAGATCCAAAGTTTCGTCCCTGGTTTGAATGTAGCTCTATTGGCACCGAATCGACAGATCCAGTTCTTCACCAATTCCTCAGCTATTGTCGATGCTTCCCGGTTTGGTATGGCATATGCTTCCACCCATTTGATAAAATAATCCATCGCAGCCAGGATGTACTTGTTTTCAGTGGCTGTTTCTGGAAATGACCCAGCAATGTCCATTACTATTCTGTCAAAAGGTGATCCGACATCATACTGTCTTATGAGAGCATATCTACTAGTAAAAGCTCTGTCGAATATTCTCAGTAGTCTTCTTGACTTTAAGATATCCATCAGAAACTCCGTCGTTTTCTTCTTGTAGTGCTTCGGCTCTCTTCGTTTTTAGCAAAATTAGTTGTTTACTAGGATTTCCATTTTAAGTAAACCGTCTTCTATCATCAGGGAGTCCGATTACGCACAACAGCTTTTAACAATGGAATTAAAATTGGAGATTTCTTCCCACCTAGGTCTTCGATTATTAATTCGCCACTGAGCCCTTACTGATGTGCTGCCTTCTATTCTTCCATGCTCCACCAATATATTTGCACGGTAGTTCTGCCTACCATAAAGACTTCCTCCTTTCCTTCTAGACGACGACAATGACTGCAGTCATCAAGGAATGGCTTTCTTGATAGCGCATCATATTTTGATGTATGGTCCCTTTACGATGCTCGAATATTGAAGACGCTCGATTCAATGTGCCACCTGCCTTCAGGATTCTTGAAAAGGGGTAGCTATTTAAGAGTTCGCAACATAAATTCTCGTCCATAGAGATATTTATGGAAATGTTCCAGAATCTTTATCGCTGCGAGTAGTTCTTTTCTTGTCAACCTTCAACCTGTAGCGCCGAAGTTAAATTTACGAGTTTTTACATCCGTAATGACCAACAATCATTTCGAATTGTTGTCAGTAGATAGACCAGCAGCTACTTCGTTTCCCTCACTTTTTTTGCTTCGAACTTGATTCTATTATACCCATTAGCTTGTTACGTTGGGCTTCAATTTTTTCTTCCACACTACAGATTTTATCTTCAAGTTCTACTTTCACTTCTTCTAGTTATCCCGGACGTTCGGTCTTAGTATGTGTGAGATGTTCCAAAAGTTCACTTTTCAGCAGCCCGATGTCATTGTTCTATTTGTCTATTTTATCACTTAAGTAACAAAGAACAGCAATCGAACCGATAACATGCGTGTTATCGAACAGTAAAACACGCGATAGAGCGGAAACGGTGGGAGAGGCGACAGGAGGAGTAAGTGAGGACACAGGGCCGAAATAGGCGGAAGAGAAGAGAAACCTTCAAGGTGAACGGAAAAGAGAGGTTAGAAGGAAACAGAGGGAATAGGCAAACCGGCTTATAGGCAACACCACGTGCTTAAGGGAATGAAAGTAACACAATTTTAGTACAGAGTAAAAGTGCAAAGAAAGGACGGACGTCTGAAGGTTAAATAAATCGGGTGACGACCTTTATCGTTGCCCAAGTAAAAGCAGAATGGAGAAAATAGAAAATATGTTGGAAGAAATTGCGAACAGACTGGAATGGATGGCAAGCTGGTGAAATGAGAGGTGGGAAGATGAAGAATGGGATATTGAGGGAACAAATAGTGAAACAAGAAAGAAGAATCGAAGGGTTAGATAGAGAAATAAGACAGAAAAACATAATAGTCAAGGGGGTGATGAAAGGAGAGGTTGAAGAGGAGGATGAGATACAAGAGAAGATAATGCCGATAATGAAAAAGATAGGAGTAGAGATGGATCCACAAAACGACATAGAAGATATAAGAAAAATAAGACAACACAAATCAAACAGAAAAAAAACCAATACTCCTAAAACTAACAAAGTTCTCGACAAAAATGGAAATATTCAGGAACACTAAAAAATTAAAAGGGACAGACGTATTGATAGATTTTCCAAAGGATGTTATGGAACAGGGATCACTATTGATACCACAGCTAAGAGAATCCAGACAGAGGAGACACAAAGCAAAACTGATCTACAACAGACTAACTGTGAATGGTGAGATAGTAGAAACGAACAAGGGAGAACAGGAGACATAAAATGAAACAGGAATAAAAGAACAATATGTGAGAGATCATCAAGAGATCACTCGAAGCGAAGTTGAGAAAAATATTAAGAACTGCCGGTATAAAAAACCAAATAAACTAGAATATACGCGAATACGAAGACGGGAGAGCGACCATGGAAGTAAATAAAATGGGGGCGAAGAACAATGTGGTGATGGGAGATTGAGGAATGGGAGAATGGGTGAGGGTGTAGAGGAGGGTGAAGGAAAAAGGGGACAAAGTGAAGGATATATAGGTCAAGAGATGGATAAAAAACGTGTGATATGGAGCAGAAGAAAAACTGGAGGAAGAGTTTGAACGAGCAAAACTAGATGTATTGCAGCAGCAGGGGAGGTATGCCTAGTACATAAACATTGGGAAGAACAAATAGTAGAGTGGAAAGTCTTATCGGAAAGACTGATGTCAGTTCGACTGCAAAATACGAAGAAAGATAATAAAACAATTATAACAGTATATGGACCGAACGATGATAACACAAAAGAAAGCAAGGAAAAGTTCTGGACCTTAAAACGGAAGCAATAGAGAAAGCAAGAGGAGAGACTTCCAAAGCCAGTGACTAGTAGTGAAGGACTGCACAACGATGTAATGAAAGAATACGGAGAGACCTTTAGAAATGACAACGGAAAACGAATGATCGAGTTTTGTAGACTGAATAACTTTCACATAACAAACACACTATACAAACATAAAGCAATTCACACATACACAAAAGAACAAGCAAGCAGAATTGAATGTTCAGTAATAGATTGTATCTTAGTAGAGAAATCGATCATAGCAAAAAGAAGGCCTTAGATCGAGAGCGACCACTATAGGCTTATCACAAAGATAAAAGAAAAGGGAACACGTGCAACAATGAACATGACGCCCGTACACGAAACCAAAAAATCGTACAAACTAAGAAACCGGGAAGTGGGCAAAAAATATGAGGAAGGGCTTAAGTAGAAAATATAAGAGCACAGCAGAATATACGACAACGGCATTCTAGAACAGATGTGGAATACGTTAAGGGTCGACATGATAAACACAACAAAATAAATGTGTGGGACTTACACAACAAATAAAAATAGTAAGCCTACTGCTTGGTGGACAGAAGAGGTAAAGAAACATATAAAAGGAAAAAAGATGGTATAGAGAACAAACCTAAACTCACGAATGGCAAAACACTATAAAGCATACAAGGAAGCAGGAAAAAAGCAGAGAACACGGTATCACGAGTAAAGAAACGAGCATGGACGGAATTTGCCGAGAAACTGGAACAAACCAAAAAGAAAACCACAATTTGCTGAACAATGTACTTAAAACAGACAGAAGAGGAAGAAGATATGATCAGCCAAGCGTAAGAAACAGAAATGGAGACATTGAATGAAGGAGAAGAAGTAATGCAAAGATGGAAAGATGGAAAAAAGAAAGTGGGTTATATTGTAATATTAGGATAATATATTGTATTAATTACTAGCAAATAAACTATACTTAGAAGAATTACTAAAAACAGAAGAAGACCATTACTTGAGAGAAAACAGCCCAAACCAAAGGGATGACAAACAAGCACAATGAGATAATACTACAACATGCAATATTCAATCTCAAAAATGGGAAAGCTCCTGTACATGACAGGGTAATATCGGAAATGTTAAAAAATATGGGAAAATATGAAGAGGACACACTACAAAAAGTGATGAGAGAAGCATGAAGACAAGAACAAATACCAGAAGACTGGAATTCACAAAGAAGAAAACAGGAGGGATTGCGGTGACTGCAGGGGGGATAACCTTGCTCAATGCAACGATGAAAGTGTATGAAAAGATAGAAAAATAAGACTAGAATTAGAGCAAGCTTGGGAGGAAGAACAAAGTAGCTTTAGAGGAGGACGGAGTATCTAGGACCATGTATTTACGATAAAGCAAGTTATTGAAAAGAAACACGAGAGAAACGAGCCGATATATCTGGGATTCATAGATTGGGAAAAGGCATTTGACAGAGTTCCACGATATGGAGTCTGGAAGGTGCTAAAAAAAAAGAAATGTACCTGATAAAACAATAAGAATTATAAAAACAATATATGACGACAGCCAAAATATTGTGGTATACAAAGCAGTCGGAAGCATTTAGAACCACCAGTGGACTACGACAGGGAGGAAGCTTGAGGCCCACGCTATTGAACACGTATATGGACAAAGAAGAGAAGCAAAGAAACTGAGGGTTGACTACAGAAGGATGCAGCCACTGAAAGTGTCCGTCTAGCTCTTTCTATCTTGAGCCAGTATCCTTGCTTCTCTTGGTGTTGTTCCTTTTTTTTCAATATGTCCTCTATGTCAGGGAGTGAAAAAACTTGACCAACTAAGAAATGCCAACACTATAGAGGAGCTACAAGTAGAACCAGTAGAGGATTACATGGGAAAAAGAAAGCTTGGGTGGTGGGGCCACCTGCAGAGGATGGATAAAGAGAGACAGGTTAAAAGAGATTGGGAGAGCAGACCAACGGGCTATCGGAGAAGAGAAAGGACATGAAGATCATGGGATGAAGGCAAAGAGGACATATTGAAAAAAAGAGGAACAACACTAAGAGAAGCAAGGATACTGGCTCAAGAAAGAAATAGACGGACACTTTCGCTGACTGCATCCTTCTGTAGCCAACTCTCAGTTTCTTTGCTTCTCCTCTTTGTCCATATACATGTTGAATAGCGTGGGGCTCAAGCTTCCTCCCCGTCGTAGCCCACTTGTGGTTCTAAATACATCCGAGTGCCTTGTATACTCCAATATTTCTTATTGTTTTATCTGGCACATTTCTTTCTTTTAGCACATGGTGGAAACTTCAACGCTATGTTTCAACAAATAAGTAATAAAAGAGAGAAACTAAATAGTGAATTAAGTGATTTTATTACTTATTTATTGAAACATGGCGTTGAAGTTTCCACCATGTCTTCGCCGATGGGATGGGTTTTTGGGACCCAGTTTAATTTATTAGTCACAAACACTATTTACTAATCCCATGCCTGACACCACTGTTACGAATTTGCTTTGTTTAACAGGGTTTGTAGTTAAACAAGTATTTTGCACCAATTACTTTACAACTATGGGTTATAGGTAAAATTGCGCTTGCCCTCGCGATCCCGACTGAACTGCCTGGCTGCACTCCAATCCCCCTTTTATACAGTTTCGATATTCTAAAATCGGCATTCCAGAATCTTCGAGTTTCTTTTTCGAGCGCCTGGAATCTTCGCCTATGCTCGCATTCGTAAGAATAGGGTAATAAATTTCGATTTTAAAATGGCATTGACGTTATAAAATATTATGGTAAATATAAATATGATGCTCAAACTACAAAATTAATTCACGACTTCTCAGTCACAAGTGAAGTTAATTCTAAGAGATTTCAATATTCTTTTTTTATAGATTGACTTGCCAACAATGTAACCAAATTAATACGGTAGAAATTCTAACCAAATTCTAACGAACGAGGATTGATACCGGAAAAAAATCGAAAAAGAACGCAATAGAAGCGAATCGAATCGAATCGAAACTCTATAGCCTTCTAGAGAGGAAATCTATGAAAACAAGCATCGAGAATAAAACGTATCGCATCGGAGCGAAGCGGCAGTTAGCCTACAGTGGTATAGAGTTAGCTGAAGTGAACTCGGAACGCGACAAAAGAAGCCACCAGTGGTTCGCCTTATAAATATTTACAGTGGCGTGTTTATTATAAATAGTGAATAATTTCATTAATTTTATTGATTGTAAATAGTTTTAAGTGCAAATAGTTTTAAATATAAATTTTAGTTAAAAAACTCTTTTACCCCACGAACGTAACATTTTGTGTCAAGTATGGGATAAAATCGATCGTATCGTGTAGCTTAGTGTAAAAATGGCTCCACCAAAGAAAGAAAAACAAGAGGTTCCGCCTACAGCAGAAATTGCAGCAACAGCTGTAGACCCTGTTATGGCGATACTGCAAAGTATAATTTTGTAGGAACAGAAGACTGCTATGGCAAGACAAGGAGAAAGGGAGGAGGTAACTGCAGAAGAAGCTGAAGATACCATCCAAGAATTCCGCTCGGCACCAATCATCTGCTTCTTCTGCAAGAAGGAAGGGCACATCAGAGCTCGTTGTCCACGAAGGAAGAAG
>JAUIMW010002480.1:0-10675 GCA_033557785.1 Enochrus cinctus | reverse complement strand
GAAAATCTTCTATACATTTGTATATAAAATCAATTAATGAGTATTTTTATTTTAGCATCTTTGGTCTTCACCATTGTGCAATTATCACTATCGACTGGTGGAATTCTATCATCTCTTATGCTACTTTACGGATTATACAGGGTGAGTTCCATACAAGTTGTTATAAATTAGAATTTATTACATTATTTTATTTCCAGAATCAAAAATTTCTACTCATTCCATGGATTTTTACTGTTACGGGCTTTATCCTAGCCGATTTAATATACTGTATATATTTCTTCGTGGATTACACGGTACCATCAAGAAAACACAAAAAAAAAGCTTTATTATATTATTTTCTGTTTCAGTTAAAAGTGAATTCTATTCATGCAATACTTTTTACCTTAGACTTCTTCGTAGGAGCTTTAAATGTAAGAAATGATGTTAACTCAATACAAGTTTGTTAAATAAATATATTTTTAGACGTATGCCTTATTGTGTGTGATATCTCAGTATCAAGAGCTCAAAGCTGGAAGGGGGAGGCTGCAGGACGAACAGAGCCTTAGGGTACGATAATTCAGTAAGATAATCTGTTGTATTTATTAAAATTTAAGCAGCTCCTTGAACTGTATTTCTTTTACAGATACCTAATTGCATTGTATACAGTGCACAACCAACAGCAACAAGTTACCTAAGTTCCAAACGAGCAGTAACATACAATGAAACAAGACCAACACCTACCCAAAGCCCTACAGGGACAGGTCCGCCCATGGTCTTTGAAGAACCTTCACCGTTAACGATGGTAAACAGAGGTCCCAGGAAATCGGTAAAGTTTCCTGACCATGACGAAAGCCCTCCGCATAATGGCACTCAACTTCTTGAACCATGGACCATCGATGTTAAATCACCTATGCTACTAACTAAAGGAGCAGACACGGCACCTCTTATAGAAACATCAGATACTACAAGACAACCTGATGCATAAGTTAAGAATTAATGTACAGAACTTCTTAAAATTGTATGTAAATAAATATTCGAACAAAACCACTACAATATGAATTAGGTTTTGTTTTTCATATTTTGTTATTCCTAAGTAAATAAATTATGTAATATATTTTCCATTTTACAATAAAACATTTTTAAAAAGTTTCTTAATTATTATTATGGATTAAAGTATTATAAAAACTTCATTGATTATATCTTACACAACAATTTAATATACAAAGTTATTACAATTTATTAAATATTTAAATAATAATAAACATTTAATGTTAAATCTAGGACAATTAACCCAATTCTATATATTTATATATACATAAATTAACAAACAAATCTATTGTGTGAATTATCTAAAAGTCCTCCACCACCACAACCAGGGGGAGGTGGTTCGTCATCATCTTTTCTGATTATACGATTGCTGTTAAATTTAATTTGACGACGCCTTCGTTCTGACTCTAATTCAGAAAGATCTTTGGAAATAAGTGCTTGCAAATGACTGGATAGATTTGTTTTTTGTAAGGGTTCAGGCTCTATCGTATCTATTCTCTTGTAAAATAGTATGTAAGGTGTTTCTGGAGGTTTAAGTCCGTGTAATTCGTCAGCTTTCGTCTTAACTACTGCGCAATCATTAAATTTATACCAGTCTTGGTCATCCCGAGCAAAAGTGTAATAATGACCGGAATCAACACTGCATCCATAATGCACAACTGCAGCGTACAATTTATACTCAACGTCTCCTAAAGTAATAAGATTATCTAAGATCACCCTTTGTAGAATTTTAGTTCGTAGTTGTGAAGAGGGATCGTATCGAAATTGTTTTAATGTTAGTACTAGTCTACTCGGGGGCTCTTCCACCCTAGTTACTCGTTCGCCATCGGTGAGCCTCTGGCATGTATCACAGTGGTACTGATTATCACCGCAAAGTTTTTCTGGTTGGAGATAATAATTTACTAAAGTCTGAACTGACTGATTATCTGCATTAGCAGGAAACGACAGTTGCAGCTCTCTAAAATTATCAGCTCTTTCGCTTTGTGTCCGGCAGGTTCCACAACGAGAAAGTGTTACTCCCCGGCCGCCAAATGACTTCTGCACTATGGTAATCAACTGGACTGCCGCTTCTCCTAATGAACCTGAAAAATACATAATGAGTCAATGATTGCATAAAAAATTGCAAACTAATTCTAATAAGTATATACGGAAATTTTAAACATTCGTCACCTTTTAGAATTAAAAAAATTTAACTACATTTCAAGATTCTTGCATCAGTAGAATTACTTATAGACCTGCAAACAATGTAGCATTTTTAGAACTTTAGAAATATATAACATTATAAAAGTCACAGAGTTTTGTTTCTCTCACATAGCACATATTTCCAGAAGTAATTTAAAGACCGAATTAAAATGTATTATTACCTGAATTACTCAGCTTTACAGGTCTTGTTAATCTTCTCTCTCCTTCACTATAACATCTTATTCTTTTCTTCGGTCTATAGAACTTTTGATTTTCAGTTTCAGGGTCTGAATAATTTCCTTTATAATCTGAATGTGCTGGAATAATTTTAATTTCTTTAAATTTCATAAGGTAACTACATTTTTTATCTCAATGATTAGCCAAAAAATCATACAATGTTATGGCCAAATTATTTTTTTTGTAATACTACCTGTGTAATCTATATCTGTGCAACCGCAGTTCATTAAATTGGATTTAGCTTGCATATTTATATTGAAACAGTACTAATAAAATATGATATCCCTGAGTTAAAAGAAATGCATGGTAACTTACTTTTTATCAAAGTGAAAATAAAGAAAAATTAAATATGTGATTATGTAAGGTAATCCGTAAAAGTTTAAATGATAAAAACGCTTGTACATCAAATATTAAATCTCACACTGGCTAAAATATTCTAGGTAACACATTGATAATATAGAATGTTATCGTTAGAATAAAAAAGGTATATTTACTTGATCCTATTGCGGGTCCATCTCCACTTTGCCCTGGGAAGATGACTCTTTCTTGCTCGTGCAGAACATCTAAAAGGTACCCCAAAAATTCCGAACTGTCGTGCTGATGTCCTGGCTGAAACCCTGGAGGCCTTGCAAGATTTAATATTTCATTAGGCGATAATGACGGCCTTTGTGAAAACTGAAGCAAAGCGAATAACGACTGAAGTTTAGCTAATAAAGGCATCGCGTCTTTAGTGCTTTGCAATATGTCATTGCGAAATAGTTTAGTCATATACAACGCCTGCAACACACTGTTCATGTAACATGTATTACCCAAATTGTTTAAGCCAACTTTTCCTGGAAAATATTGAATGGTCACCAAGGAACTGTTGCTATCCTGCCAGGATTTGCAGTTTAAAAGTTGCTTGTAGGTCATAGTTGGTTTGTACATTTCAAGTACATCATTGAGTTGGTCGTAAATTGGGTAACCTGGGAAGTGTCGCATCAACGCTATCACTAAATTGGCTATGTGCTCTTCACAGTCTTGACTAGATTCTGAACATTCCTTTCTTAAGGACAACAACACATTATTAACATGAGGAATAATCTTGTGGAAAGCTTCGGGGCTGTGCTGCATGCTCCTTAACATATAGTAAACCACAGGTGCGACGTATTTTCGATTAGGAGGTAGTATAATAAGCATAAACAGACGCTCGATGTATTTTAAGGTAACTTCTACCAATATTTCGTAGTGCTGCTCCGATTCCAAACCTTCCATGAAACATAAGACAAGAGGCCCTAAATTTGGTGTCCAAGTCCATTTGGACAACCACTTGCACAAAGTGGTTAAAGCTTGTTCTAAATTTTGCTCTGAATAGCCCGATGATAAAATTAACTTTACAGCAAGTGGAATGAATCTTAAATCAATGAGCTGCAAGACAATGGACATTGTAGGCGAAGGTTCTTTTTGCGGGTCGGAAATGTCATTGTACAAAGCTTTTAATGTAGCAAAAATAAGTTGTTCGTTGGCACAAGCTTGTCCTAGGATGTCCTGAACTTTCTTAATGTTTGACATGAAATGAACATAATTCTCGGGGGACTTGGGCAAGTTGATTGTGCCCAAGCATTCGACAATCTTCTCGCACATCCTCACAAGCTCTGACGTTGAAAGCTGTCGCTCACTGTTGGAGTGAATGTCTTGTAGGGCCCTCAGGATTTTGTTGAGACGTTCGCTGTCTATAGATTCTCGGTTTTCAATAACTTTGTGTTTTACTGCCATGTTATCTGAAAGAATGAATGAAACTAAATTTAATATATTGAACCTTCAAATCTTAATTGGCAGTAAAATATGTGGAAAATAACAATTTATTTTTTATTTAGCACACTCCATTCGATACATAACCTCCATGTGGCATGTGTTGAAACAACATCTCTTTTAGGATGTGAACTGATAAGATTAAATGACAAATGGAAGTATAATATTAGAAGAAAAAAAAACAAGCACCATGTTTTCTACCTTGGATAGCAACATTTGTGCATTGTGTTTAAGAACAAAGAATTAAGCTTATTCAGGTACGGTGCCAATATTCTTATTCTATTGTTTAATACGAAAGATTTCACAAATGTACCATGTGCTCACATGGAATTTTAGGCTACAAGATTTACGAACACAAGTTTAGGCTACGCCTATTGCAATGAAATCATCGACATTGCGATGTTTCTCTCACCTCATGGAAAATATGTAAACGTAATAGCAAGTATAAAAACGACAAATTTCACTCACCTCAGTATTTTAAGCCTAACTTCAAATTGACAGTACCACCTGAACAACTGCAAGAAAAACAAACTTCTAGATTACAAAGATTTTATTTTGACAGATTATTGTTAGTGTCATGTATTTGTTACAGCAGAACATTTTGATACTAAAAATAATCAATGCACTAATAGTTGCATGCATGACTCACACGAAAATACAATATTCTAGTTAAATCATCAGACTATCTCACCTGTTTGATAAAATCGCACGACCAAAATAAACACAATAGAAGGTGAAATTAACAAGTTAACCTTATGGCGGGTGGAAATGATATATCACCTTTTTAATTTGCTTCAGAACAACGTACACTTCAGATTTAGCAATAAAAACATTTTACTAAAGGGAGATTAGTCGAATTCACACGCGAAAACCAATTTTGGAATCATTTTGGGCGAAAATTACAGTTAAAATAGAATTTCTATCAAAATGCTTTATATTGGTTTACTGTAATTTTAGAGGAAGAGAGACTGTAAAAATAGTTGGTTAGACAAAGACAAGTACAGCGGACGAATCTTGGCTCACTATTATGACCTTGTCAAGGCGCATGTCTACCATGTGATTCAAAAATGTCTGCCAACCATAGCCGTGCCGTACCATGTTATATAATTGCAGTGGCGTACTATTTTTTATACATTGGGCTACTGAAAACTGATTTTTTTTTCAGGACATTTCAAAAGTTTATTATTATTTCTAGGCATTGCGCCATTCCACACAGAATATATACAGTTTGTCCACGGATGTATCTAACTATACTTATGAACTTTTTTATTTCTAAGACATTTTGCTTGATCTGAAGTCTACACGTAATTAGACAAAAATATGTAGAGAGAGTTGGCGAATAGCTAAACAGAGAATAAGGGAAAGAGCAGAACTGAAAGGAGATAACTAGGTGCATTCATATGATAGCAGGTGAGATCTTGGTAACAGCAATGATGACCAGACAAGACAGATGCAACAGAAGGTTAGTCCAACAAGGGAAATAAGAACTGACAGATTGGAGAAGGTAACAAAGAATAAAGAGAGATCTGGAAGCAGCACTTTAAAGTTGCTTTGGGATGAGACAGAGGGAATGGAAGAGAGAGAGGACGAACCAATAATGGTGGAATAGAGAATGAAGAACCCCCAAGAAGAGGCGATCGCAATAATCAGAACCTAAATATTACAGGAAAAATTATATCAATTAATGAGGAGATATGAACACAAGAAAAAATGCCAGACGGGAAATGAGGCAGATAGTTGCACTATATAAGAAGGGAGACCAACATTTGTGCAGCAACTATAGGGGACTAATCACGCTGAATGTAGCATACAAAAGGCAAATGAATACAAGATGGAAGTCAAAATATTGTTTATCAACTTCAACTCACTGAAAAGAAAAAACTAATGGAGACATTAGAAAACTTGGAGATTGACTGTAAACTCAGAAGTATAATACAAATGACAACCAGAACAAGGATAACTGCGGGACAAAGAAGGGTAAAACAGATGAAATAGAAATAAAGGAAGTAGACAGGGAGACTTGCCATAAGCAAAAAAAAAATGGATATGGCAAAAACAGATAGACAACAGAAAGAATGCTGGAAGAAATAATTAAGGGAAGCAGAGATCTAGGTCTTGAGATAAATAACGAGAAGACAAAGATAATAAGGATAAACACAGTAAATGCAAATAGATGGGAAAATAATGTTAAATATCTCTGTAATACAATAATTATATTCATTTTAAAAAAATTACACAGAGACAGTATATATCTTCAATCTACCACTTTGATGAGTACAGTCACTTCAAACATCACTAGTTCGATGAACAGGAAATTAAAATAAAATCTATATAAACAATAATTTTAAAAATGTTACAAATAATCTTCTAAATGCACAAAATATTGTTAATTATATTAAATTCAATCTTCTTTTAGGAAATATCCAATAACATCATTCATGGTTTTCACAAGAGATACAATTGTGTTATCACTAGATGTTAAAAAAGTACGATAAACTTTAGTATGATAGTCTTTACAAGCTTTAGCATTATCCAATATTTGTTGTAACTTCATATGGGCATCTTCGATGTCTGTAATTATTTTTTTTTTCGACAAGGCATTTATTTTTTGCTCTGCTTTTGTACATTTAAGCTTTCTTAGTAACTCTTCTATATCAATAACCAGCTGTTTTTTCTTATTATCTAAATATTTAGGCATATCTGTTAACTCCATTTCCAGTTTCTTTTTAGAAAGTTTAAGATTGTTATACTGTATAGATAGCTGTTCAAAATCTGCCTGCTCTCCAGTTACTTTAGATTCCATCTCTTTAATTTTCAAATCTCTTTTTTCAATTTCATCAAAGATTTTCTGCCATTCTGTCATCTCATCTATTTTTTCAATTTGCTCAAGAACATTTTCGTATGTTTCTAAGTGTTGTATTTTAAGCTCACTACTCTTTAAGTAACCACTTGTTTCAGCATCCAAAGTAATGTTTTCTTGTTTCAATAGAGCAAGTTTTTCTTGTAACATTTCAAATTCGTCTTTAGTTACAGATTGTGCTTGTAAGGCCTTTTCTTCATCTTGCAACGAATTTAATCTGTTAACTTTGTTTTCCTTTGTTTCGTTTAGAAATTTAATTTTTTTTGTCAAATTTTCGTTCTCTATTTTTTCTTGGAACTTACTTGCTTCACATTCGTTGTACTTTTTTTTATCAATTTCAAGTTGTTCGAGACACTGTTCGTATTCTTCTATATATTCTCCAACTTTTATCTTTTTCTTGATTATATCCGCTTTAAGTTGATCTATTTCAGCATTTAAATCATCATATTCTTCTTTGATGCTATTAACACTTATAAAGGCTTCGGTAGTTGGTTCCACGAGAGACTCCAAGTAAACTAGCAGACTAATCGCAAGTTGAAAGTATGTGATTGTTTTTGTTTTTCCTGGCCGAAGAATATCTGTTAAGGTAACTGTTGTTTCAGTTGTACGAAATATGTCTTTTATGAGGTGATAAAGCGAGATAACAGAGTTATGGTCCCATACTTCGGCTTTATGGTATTCAAAATTATATTTATTATCGGACATAGTATTTAATATGTTATAGTAAACCTCCAGAAAATGTTCATAGAAGTTCAGAACCAATTCAAAATCGGGGTTGTTTAGCTGCTTTTCCGTTATTGGGAAATCTGGCCAGTATCTTTTTATGCCATTCACAACATATTGGGATTTTGTCTGAAAGTACAAGTTGAATAAAATTTGATTTGATTTATGACTTAAGTACATACCTGATTTTCCATTTTAAAATTAGCTTAACAAGAATTGTATTTTTTTTTAATTAAACTAGATTCTTTTTTCGTATTTCAAATGTGACTTGTACGTCACTTATAACTGTCATTTCTAAGGAGTACCAACATTACAAAGACATTTGTAACGAATATATTAAAGGCAGACGACCAATATTTTGTAGTTCGTACTTAACGAACAAATAAAACAACAAAACATATATTCAAATTTTATTAGTTATATTATGTGTATTTGTTAATACTCTTTACACACAAAACCTCCGAAAAATTATTACTTAGAAAACATTTTGGTTTCCAGAAAAATACAGTAACAAGGAATGTTTGAAACTATAACAAAAAAATAATATTAATGGAGGGCACCTATAGTAGAAATGGACATAATTCAATATAAACAAAATATATTTTCATTTAATTTAAACAAAACGTTAAAAAGGAACTAAATCCTGCTCTTATATTAGCTGATATGTTTTTGCAGAACAGATATGCTTTCACATAGTAAGTTATTAATTACATATAGCACAGATATAACAAAAAGTATTTACAAAAAAGGACATAAATATATTGTATTAATTCAATGTATACTTTATAAAGTAAATATTAAATATTTATTAAACCTTATTAAATTTGCCATAAAAAAATAAGTTATATTTTTTAACAAAATTAACTGTGTATATAACATTTTCAACAGCACCAGAAATGCAATACTATAACAATGAGATTATTGACTTCGAAATTTTTTTTTATAATCTTAATGTTGAGAAACCCACAAGATATTCCCGCAATAGCTTGCTTTAAATTGCGGATGATGCACATAAAATTGCCACATTAACTCTTCACCAACGTCGTTGATACGTTCCTAAGAACCTATCGCAATTAGGACATTTATGTTCAGCTATCATACAACTTTCCATGCAGCAAGGGATCAAACAGCAACCGCAGAATAAACTGAAAATTAAACAGATACTGATAAAATTAATATTTTTACTTTGAAGCATACAATACATGAAAAAGCTTTAATTTTTAATGACAAAATATTTCCCTAATTAGCAAGCTTTACCACATTGCCTAGCATCCTATCTTTTCAGACCAAATTGAGAGTTTGTTAACATGCATTAGCACTAAATTTTTGAGGAAGTTATTTAATAATAACAATTGTGTTAGTCTTCAAATGTCATTTATATACATTGTAACGTAATGTTAATTATGTAAATACAAACATCTGAATAGAGGCCTCCTAAGAATATTTAATAAAAACAAATGATTATAATTCTAAGCGCTACCTCAATTTAAAAACAAATGCAATTAACTTAATATTATTTGCAAATTAAAAACGAATTTAATCTCTAAACACGGCAACCTTAAAGGTATAATTATTCCAAGTAGACGTTTATCAGTGAACTATGGAACTAATTATTGTTAATAATTAATAATTGTTAAAACTCGTCATAAATTAAATGGCTCCAATATATTTGTGCAATAAATTTGTATTTTATTTATTAGTAGTGTTTCAATGAGAAGCTAATTTGAAATGATATCCATTCCTTATGAAATCACCAACATGCAAAATCCAACTCTTTACACTTACCCTACAAAGCATATAACAGCACCTGCAAGATATGCTGCGAGTCTAGGTTTTGTTTTTACAGTCGTATCAATTTCAGCTCGACAATGAGGACATATCATATGAGTTTTTCTCGGTCCCAAGGCCACAAGCGTCGTGACAATTTCAGGTCCTCTTATAACTTATAGTTAAACAATAAACATTTGGCAATTACATACATGACGAGCACATTTTCTAAAAATATACTTACATGTTTGGTTTGGTGTATAGGGGCTTGTTGGCGGAACTCCTCCTACCGCTTGGGCATAAGTTGGGGGAGCGTAAGGTGCAGGTGTAAAATCTGGAGGTGCTGAAGGTTTGCTCATTGTGATCTCTGCTTCTCAACTAAAATGTTAATATAATGATGAAATGACGTAATATTGCATCTATTTATAGAAACTCCTGACCTAATATTACAATAAAAAAGTTAACATGTTTTCACGTCTATAAAATAAACAAGAAGCTTGTTGATTTTATATTGTTTTTACCAAATGGGTTAGTAAAATGTGTGACATACTGTTGTTAGATAATTATTGGTAACTTACATGTTTTGATTGTTAAATAAAACTTTGACACTTAATTATGTTGACACCAGTTTGACGCAGAACCACAGAAACACTGATATGCAATTTGATATGACATCGAACTGGAAATTTACCGATTAACGCGCCACCTAGTGATATATTTTTAAAACTCTACGACAAACTATGTTTTATATTATTTTATTCAATGTATGTAAACTATTGGTATATTTACATATATACGTAAATATCTTTGCTAATCACTTACAATTTTGTGGAAAATATATAATCAATTTGTGAAAATCAATCTACATATTAAGCATTAAAAAACGAGATTTAAGAACAACACTTAATTAAATTAAAAAATTCCAAAATTAACAAACAAATACCAAAAATACCTTCCCCTTCCAGGAATCATGTCTTGAGTGATATTGCTTATTGCAACTAGTCACTTCAATTTAATTGAGATGCTTACCTTGTCCAATAGGTCTTCTAATTCATGATTTAATATTTATCATTTGTGTTATGAACAACT
>JAUIMW010002479.1:0-10676 GCA_033557785.1 Enochrus cinctus | reverse complement strand
TGTTGGATGAATTTTGTATGAGTTAATATTCAAAATGCCGATGGGGTGCCCGACGCGCGCCGTTAGATACATCCTCTATGATATTTATCAAAAATGTTAATTAACAATTCCAAAAATTTCCCAAACTTTCCATCAGCTTTGTGACTTTGATGAAGGTTAAAATCACCGTAAGAAATTTGCAGTTCAAATCATACATGACTATTAATTAAATAAATTAAAAAAAAACTAGACAAACCGTGCCATTCTAAATTATATACTTTAATGGTTATCCCCTAATAAAAATTAAATTTCCCAACTCAAAAGACACTAACCATACAATTAAAAACGTACACTTTTTTATTATTTATAGAAAAAAAATTGATGTTGATATCTTCTACCAAGTACAATAAAAAAAATCATAACAAAAAGCTAGCAAAAGATTTGGGAAAAGTTGCAGTTGAAAAAGTTATTTCCAAATGCATAATTTCATTTAAAAATTAGAAAAAAATTTATATTTTTTAAATTCATTAATTATATTAAAATAAACTCGAGAATGAATCATAAATTTAAAATCATTTCAGCAGATATGTCATGGAAATATTAATATTAATAGTTCATTAGGAGCTTTAAAAGAGTACTCAATTTATGATATAAAATAAAATTTTAAAATGATACAGACAACTTTTAAAACATAAAAAGAAAAGGCGATTTTTAGTAGGATAATAGCCAATAACCAGCGAAGTTGCCAAAAATACTGCAGGGGACGATTTGAGGAAGGCCAAAGCAATTGTTAGGAGTTAGGAGCAATTTTTAAAAGGTTGAAGACGTTTGGCAAGGCATTGGCAATTTTTAGATGACCAACAAAACTGCACACTCTGTAATGCGAGGGTTCACCAGAGCCAGCGATTTTCTGAAGGGTAGAAGCGATGGCCAGCGAAGCTCTAAACTACAATCTGTAATGCGCGGAGCGAATCGGCGAGCAGCATGCATAATCAGCTTAAGAAGCGGTGAAGATGATTTTAGAAATATAAATACGATTTGAAAAATTTATAATTATTTTTGGTAAAAAATAAAAAAAAAGAAATTACAAAAGAGAATTCTAGTGGGATCAAAATTTAAATCAATTTTCATATTCACCGTTTTAGAAAGGTAATTTATTTACCTTTCTAGAATCATCTTCACCGTTTCTAAAATTTTAACTGCCTGTGTTATCAACTTCCTTGCTCGCTTACTCGGACAAGATCCAATATTTAACGGTTTTCACTCTTAAAAAAATTTAGCTGCATTTGCTCGTTAAAAAGCCAAAGATTTGCCTCAATCGTCTGAACCCTTCTACATATCGTAGACGAGCACACTCATCTGATATTTTAAAAAGGTGAAGAAGATTTTAGAAGGGTAAATACGATTTGTAAGAAAGTTAAGGCCATTCCAAAAAGGTTCAATTTGATATGTAAAAGAGTGAAAGCAATATTTAAAAAGGTAGAGGCAATAAGCAGGGAATCTTCTTTTTTTCAGTGAGTAGTGAATCTGCGAGTACACGCAGTTAAATTTAAAAAAATCAAACAAGTAGAGTAAAGATTTTTTGGAGAGTAGAGGACTAACTGTAATGTGAGGACTTGACAATCGACGAGCAGTGAAGCTGTGCGCAAACTCAGCGGAACCTTTTTTTTTAAAGATTTAAGGCTATTTTAGGAAGGTAAAAGCAATTATGGAAAGGTAGAAACGATGACCAGAAAAACAGCAAGTGAACAACTAGCTAGTGAACGGCTGTTCCATTCAGCGAGCAGGTGGACTGCCAGTAAACTGGTAAACAGGTAAAGACGATTTGAAGCGATGACCAGCAAAACTGTAATTTGTAATTCGAGGAATTGCCCAAGTCAGATAGCAGATACAATTTTTTTAAGATTTTATAAGAGGTGATGCCCAGAGAAGCTGCAAACCACAAACTGTAATGCAAGCCTAAGTTATAGAGCAACGAAACTGCGAGCACACTCAGGTGAATTTTAGAAACGCAAATATTATTTATAGGAGAGTTAATGCGAGTTTAAAATGGTTAAAGACTGTTAGTAGACAAGTTAAAGAAACCTTTAAGTAGGCAGAGGCAGTGAGATGCGAGCATACGCAGTTACATTTTTAGAAAGAAGATTAGTCAGCGAGCATACTCAGCTAAAATTTTAGAAAGATGAAGATGATTTTAGAAAAATAAATACAATTTGTAAAAAGGTTAAGGTGATCCTAAAATAGTAAAATACGATATGTAGAAGAGTAAAAACAATTTTTAAAAAGGTAGAAGCGTTAAACTGCCAATTTTCTGCTTTCAGTGAGCAGTTAAACTATAGACATACGTAGTTATATTTTTAAAACAAATAAAATTTTTAGAAGAGTAGGGAACATACTGAACTAAATTTTTTCAAACAAACAATACTTTTAAAAAGGTCTGATCAGCGAAGCCGTAGACCAGAAAATGGAAAGCGAGGGTTTGCCAGAATTAGCGAAGCTAAGACCATAGGCAGCTACATTTAAGAGTAAAAAAAATTTTCAGAAAAGACGATGACCAGAGAAGTTGAAAACCACTTACTGTAATGCGAGGACTTGGTCATGTTTGCGAGCATATGCATCCACAATTTTAGAAAAGTAAAACTGCGAGAATACTCGGCAACTATTTTAGAAAAGTAGACAGTCAAAAATTAAGTAGTGAGGGCTGGCTTGAGTCAGCGAAGTTTCAGAATATTAACTCTTTTATAAAAAAATACTCATTTATTTTTGAAAAGTTAAGTCAATGATCAGTGAAACTGCAATTAAAGAACTAAATTGCAAAGGCTGGCCCGAGTCAGCGAGCAGCGAAGCTGCGAGCGTACTTAACAACTGTTATAGAAAAGTATATTTAATAACCAGTAAAGCTGCTATCAAAAAACTAATTGGTGAGGGTCAGCATACTCAGCAACTGTTTTAGAAAAGTAGATTTAATAACCAACGAAGCTGAGGTCAAGAAACTAAATAGCGAGGGCTAGCCCAAGTCAGTGAGCAGCGAAGCTGCGAGCATACTCAGCAACTGTTTTAAAATAGTAGATTTAATAACCAGCGAAGCTGCAGTCAAGAAACTAAATAGCGAGGGCATGCATTTATTTTTGAAGGGTTGAGTTAAAGATCAGTGAAACTGTAATAAAACAACTAAATTGCGAGGGCTGGCCCGAGTCAGCGAAGCTGCGAGCATACTTGGCATTTACTTTTGAAGGGTTCAGTTAAAGATCAGAGAAACTGCAATGAAACAACTAAATCGCGAGGGCTTTTCAAAAGGTACCGATAGCTTATCCGAGTTAGCGCGTAGCAAAGCTACGAGTATATTCAAAGAAAAATTTATAAAAATAAAGACAATGTTTAGAAGTATAATAGTGGCTTTTAGAAGATTATGTAAACCAATTCCAGAAGAACAAAAGTTATAGAAAAGGAAGATAGAAACAATGACCAGTGATGCAGCAAGCGAAACATTTACTCATTACATAAAGGCAGAGTTAATGACTGGAGAAACTGCAATCGAAAAACTAAATAGCATACTCAAAAACTGTTAGTAGATTTAATATCCAGCCAAGTTGCAGTCAAAAAGCGAGCGGCGAACTAGCGAATCTGCAGACAAGAAACTAAATAACGAGGGCTTGCCCGAGTCAGCGAGCAGCGAAGCTACGAGTATAGACGCCTACAATTTTAGAAAAACGTAGACAATAACCTGC
Source organism: Enochrus cinctus (assembly GCA_033557785.1). Classification (NCBI taxonomy): domain Eukaryota; kingdom Metazoa; phylum Arthropoda; class Insecta; order Coleoptera; family Hydrophilidae; genus Enochrus; species Enochrus cinctus. The sequence goes on along the minus strand of JAUIMW010002479.1, from coordinate 6,969 downwards.
GAAGCTTCAAGCTGAAAACAGAAAGCGAGGACTTGCTCGAGTCAGCGAACAGCGAAGCTGCGAGCATACTCAGCAACTGTTTTAGAAAAGTAGATTTCATAACCAGCGAAGATCCAGTCAAGAAACTAAATAGTGAGGGTTTGCCCGAGTCAGTGAGCAGCGAAATTGCGAGCATGTACGTCATATTTTCGAAAGATACTGAGGGCTTCTTCGATTTTCAGAAGAGTATATGCGATAGCCAGTGATGCTGCGAACGAAGCTACCAACTTTGGAAAGGTAAATATAATTTATAGGGCCATATTAAAATAGGTAAATTTGGAAATATAGAAACGATGACCAGTGAAGCAGCAAAACGAACATTCTCAGCTGCAATTTTGAAAAGGTTAAGACGCATTATAGAAGACCAAAAGCACAATCAGCTGAAATTTTTCGAAAGGTAAATTTATAAGGCGATTTTAAAATGGATTAAGAATGATGATTTAGAAAGGTAGAGCAAGGGTTTGTTCTAGTCGGCGAAACAATAAAAATACGGAACTATAATTATTAGAAAGTAATAATGTTTTCAAAAATGTGTGATCAGTGAAGCCGCATACCACAAAGTCAACGAGCAACGAAACTGCGCGCATATGCAGCTACAATTTTTGAAGAATTAAGAACTTTTTGGAAAGGTAAACACGATATGCAGGAGGGTTAAGGCTATATGTAGAAGAGTAAAGGCATTTATAAAAAAGAAGCTGAAAACCATTAACTGTGATGCAACAGTTTGTCCGAGACATATTAGTAGAAGGGAAGCAATACTAAATAGGTTAAAGACGACTAAGTCGCGAGGGCTGGCCCGAGTCAGCGAGCAGCGAAGCTGCGAGCGTATTCGTTATATTTCCGAAAGGTACCGAGGGCTTCTTCGAGTTAGCAGGTAGTAAAGTTGCGAGTGAAAAGACAAAGATGATTTTTAGAAGTATTAAGGCGACTTTTATGTGATTATATAAGGCGATTTTAGGAGAACAAAAGTAATTTTAGAAAGACAGAAACGATGAGTAGTGAAGTATCAAGCGAAAAACTAGCCATGAGGCTAAGAACATACTTAGCTGCAATTTTGATAAGGTTAAGACGCTGTGTAGAAGACCAAAAGCAATAATTAGAAGACTAAGTCTTTAAAATGTTAAAGTCTGTAAAAGTACAACCTGTAATTCGAAGGTTTGCCCTAATCAGCGAACAGCGAGTATACATAGCTACAATTTTTTAAGATTTTCAGAAGAATACAAGCTGCGAACACAATCAGTTGAAATTGATGTATGAAGATAAATATGATTTAGAAGGCGATATTAAGATAGTTAAAGACGATATGTAGAACAGTTAAAGCAATTTGGTTGTAGTAAAAGAAGTAAATGGCGAGGGCTTGCCCGAGTCAGCGAGCAGCAAAGCTGCGAACATATTCAGCTACTGTTTTAGAAAAGTATTAAATCTACTTTTGTTTTCAGCGAACCTGCAGTCAAAAATGTTAAATACCGAAGGCTTGCCCGAGTCAGCAAGCTGCAAGTATGTTCGACATATTTTTGAAAGGTACCGAGAGCTTATTCGAGTTAACAGGTAGCAAAGCTACGAGTTATTCAGAGAAAACTTTATAATTACAAAAACGATTTTTAGAAGTTTAAAAGCGGCTTTTAGAAGATGATACAAGCCTATTCTAGGAAAACAAAAGTTATAGAAAAGAAACTGTAATGCGAGCATACTGAACTGCTATTACATAAATGCAGAATTAATGACTGGAGAAACTGCAATTGAAGAACTAAATAGCACACTCAACAACTGTTTTAAAAAAGTAGATTTAATAACCAGCGAAGCTGCAGTCAAAAAACTAAATAGCGAGGGCTTGCCCGAGTCAGCGAGCAGCGAAGCTACGAGCATATTCAACAACTGTTATAGAAAAGTAGATTCAATAACCAGCGAAGCTGCTGTCAAAAAACTAATTGGCGAGGGCTTGCCCGAGTCAGCGAGCAGCGAAGCTGCGAGCATATTCAGCAACTGCTTTAGAATAGTAGATTTAATAACCAACGAAGCTGCAGTCAAAAAACTAAATAGCGAGGGCTTGCCCGAGTCAGCAAGCAGTGAAGCTGCGAGCCTACTCAACTGTCATTACATAAAGGCAGAGTTAATGACTGGAGAAACTGCCATACTCAGTATTTATTTTTGAAATATTGAGTTAATGATCTTTAAAGCGAGCAGCGAAACTGCGAGCATGTTCGTCATACTTTCGAAAGGTGCGGAGGGCTTGTTCGAGATTGCAGGTAGCAAAACTACGAGTCTACTCAGTGAAAATTTTAAGAAGTATTTAGGCGACTTTTAGATGATTATAAATGGTGATTTTAGGAGAACAAAGGCAATTTTAGAAACAAAAACTAGCCTGATTATGCAAGGCTACGAACAATCTCAACTACAATTTTTAAAAGGTTAAGACGCATTTGTTTTATAAGACGATTTTAAAATGATTTTTAAGATTGCTGGTTTAAAAAGGTACAGCAAGGGTTAGAGGAATTTTTCGAAAGGTAAATACGATATGCAGGAGGGTAGAAGCTATTTGTACAAGAGTAAAGGCATTTTTTTAAAAGAAGCTAGGGGCATCCGCAGTTACATTTAAAAAAAAACTAAATAAGATTTATAGCAGGGTAGAGAAAGGACTATTAAAAGGGTAGAGGCGATAACCAGCAAGCTGAAAACCATTAATTGTTTGCCCGAGTAAGCGAGCACCGAGTCATATTTGTAGAAGAGAAGGCAATACTAAAAAGGTTAAAGACGACTAAGTCGCGAGGGAATGCCGGAGTCAGCGAGCAGCGAAGCTGCGAGCGTAATCAGCAACTGTTTTAGAAATGTAGATTTAAAGAAACTAAATAGCGAGGGCTTGCCCGAGTCAGCGAACAGCGAAGCTGCGAGTATATTCAACAAATATTTTCAAACGGTTGACTTAATGACCAGCGAAGCTGCAGTTAAAAAACTAATTGGCGAGCATACTCAGCAACTGTTTTAGAAAACTAGATTTAATAACCAGCGAAGCTCCATAAAAAATTAAATAGCTAGGGCTTGTCCAAGTCAGCGAGCAGCAAAGCTGCGAGCATATTCGTCATATTTTCAATGAAAATTTTATAAAGACAAAGACGATTTTTAGTAGTATAAAGGCAACTTTTAGAAAATTAAATAAGGCTATTTTAGGGGAACAAAAGCTATAGAAAAGAAAGATAGAAAAGATGACCAGTGTAGTATCAACCGAAAAACTAGCCTTGAAGCTACGAACATACTCAGCTACAATTTTGACGCTGTGTAGACGATCACAAGCAATAATTAGAAGACTAAGTCAATTTTTAAAATGTTAAAGTTGGTAAAATTACAACCTGTAATGCGAAGGTTTGCCCGAGTCAGCGAACACCAGAGTATAGGCGATAGCCAATGATGCTGCGAACCAATAATTGTAATTGTAGAAAAGTAGATTTAATAAAAGCATTTATTTTTGAAAGATTGAGTTTATGATCAATTAAGCTGCGATGAAAGAACTAAGTAGCGAGGGCTTGTTCGAGTCAGCGAGCAGTGAAGTTTCGAGCATATTTTAAAAAAGTATTTTATAAAAGTAGAGTTAGTTACCAGCGAAGTTGCTGTCAAAGATCTAAATATCGAGGACTTGCCCGAGTCAGCATTTACATTTTACATTTATTTTCGAAAGATTGACTTAATGACCAGCGGAGCTGCAGTCAAAAAATTAGGTAGCGAGGGCTTGCCCGAGTCAGCGAGCAGCGAAGCTGCGAGCGTATTCGACATTTATTTTCAAAAGGTTGACTTAATGACCAGCGGAGCTGCAGTCAAAAAATTAAGTAGCGAGGGCTTGCCCGAGTCAGCGAGCAGCGAAGCTGCGAGCATACTCAGCAACTATTTTAGAAAAGTAGATTTAATAACCAGCGAAGCTGCAGTCAAGAAACTAAATAGCGAGGGCTTGCCCGAGTCAGCGAGCAGCGAAGCTGCGAGCATGTACGTCATATTTTCAATGAAAATTTTATAAAGACAAAGACGATTTTTATAAACATAAAGGCAACTTTTAGAAAATTATATAATACTTTTTTAGGAAAACAAAAGCTATAGAAAAAAAAGATATAAACGATGACCAGTGAAGTATCAAGCGAAAAACTAGCCTTGAAGCTACGAACATACTCAGCTACAATTTTGACAAGGTTAAGACGCTATGTAGACGACCACAAGCAATAATTAGAAGACTAAGTCAATTTTTAAAATGTAAAAGTATAACCGGTAATGCGAAGGTTTGCTTGTTGGAGTTAGGAATTATATAAAGACAAAGACGATTTATAGAAGTATTCGGGCAACTTTTGGATGATTATATAAGGCAATTTTAGGAGAACAAAAGCAATTTTAGAAACATTGAATCGATGACCAGTGAAGTAGCAAGCGAAAAACTAGCCCGAGTACGCGAACCTCAAGGTTGCGAACATTCTCAGCTACAATTTTGAAAAGGAAATTTTAGAAAGGTAATGATTTATAAGGCGATTTTAAAATGGATTAAAATTGATGGTTTAGAAAGGTAGAGCAAGGGTTTGTCCTAGCGTGCAAAACAGTTAAAATACGGAATTATAATTATTAGAATGTAATAATGTTTTCAAAAAGGTGTGATCAGTGAAGTTTGTAGAAGGGGAGGCAATACTAAATAGTTTAAAGACGACTAAGTCATGAGGGATTGTCCGAGTCAGCGAGCAGTGAAGCTGCGAGCATTCTCAGCAACTGTTTTAGAAAATAAGATTTAATAACCAGCGAAGCTGCAGTCAAGAAACTAAATAGCGAGGGTTTGCCCGAGTCAGCGAGCAGCGAAGCTGCAGGCATGTTCGTCATAACCGAGGACTTCGAAATTAGCAGGTAGCAAAAATACGAGTATATTCAGTGGAAATTTTATAAAGACAAACATGATTTTTAGAAGTATTACGGCGACTTTTAGGTGATTATATACAGCAATTTTGGGAGAACAAAAGCTATTTTAGAAAGATAGTAGCCAGAGAAAAACTAGCCTGAGTATGCGAGCCTCAATGCTGCGAGCATACTCAGCAATTATTTAATATAAAGTAAAGGGTTGCAATTATTAGGAAACCAAGGAAATTTTTAAAAGGTTAAAGAGGGTATTTAGCAGTGCAATAGCAATTTTTAGGAAGAGTAGAGGCGATGACTAGCAAAACTATAATGTGAGATTGCTAACAGGGAGAATACACACAGCTATTTAATAGAGAAGTTGATTACCATTAAAAAATCAGTTACAATTACAAAAAAATATTATTTTTGATAGATATGTCAGTGATTAAAAATATTTCAAATGCATTGATCAATAATTTTGGTAAAAATAAATACTTTGCCCTTTTTTGTTCATTATATTATTATTTTGTCAACGAAGTAGTATTAGACCGTTTGTTGTGAAGACATGAGAGAAAAGTTATGTTGCCACGAAAATTTAAATACATAATAAATATCCAAGTTGTAAAAAAATTAAAAAATGTTTCCTTAGTAAATATAAGTTATAAAAAATGAGTAGTTACAGTTTCTACATTGAATCATTTAAGTTTATTTAAATTAATATTATTGTTTTATTATTGGATTGTTTGTTTTTGTTTTTAAAAAGGCAAAAATGTGTTAGCTTTTTTATTATATGTAAAAGCTTTGAATTTTAATTAATTTTTAGATATAAAATATTATTTTTGGTCAAGTATTTTAAGCAAATTTTTTTTAATATATTAATTTGTGTAAAGTTAATTAATAGTGATAATTTTAATTAACAAAAAAAATGGAACAAAGTCTAAAATTTAAAAACAAAATAATCACTATTTAGATAGAATTAAACGTTCTATCAAATCTCAGCGCAAAACAATAAAAGCAACAATTAAGCGTCGTGTTCATGGCGTTTTATGGCCACAAACTGCTGACAAAATATATCATTCAGTAGTGGGTATGTACATAAGTGGAGCAATAAAACATGTTTCTGAATTTGTTTATTTTAAAACAGTTGTACTATACAGTGCGGCCGGGCCGGAATGGAAAAAAATTGCTTGTGCCGACTATAAAATTTTAAGAGCCGTATGATTTATGGCCGCCGTTAAAATATTTGTTTGTGGAATGGCCACGATTTTCGACTTGTACGCACAAGGAGGAAAAGTAGACCAAACATGGAGGCGGTTTTCGCGAAAAAATTACAACTAATATTTTATCGGCCGATGCTTTAAGTCTGTCGGGTCGTGCCGGAGGATAAATATTTTGTATCAATTATTTTGTAACCGAAAACGGACGTGACACTTATGTTCGTCTTTTATGGTCTCTTATGCATTTATACGAATAAAGGAATTCTTTGCTTTCATCTTTTGAGTGGAATAATGGCCGTGTAGGTTTGAATTGTTGTTCAAGTGATTTTTATTTTACTTTTTTATTTTATGTTATGGCTTATTTGTGTTATTGTGCACCGGGAGATATTTATTGGATATTTATAGTTGTTATTTTGTTTTAGGATAAAGAAGAATTATTGTTGGGGTCTTGGAAGGAAATAAAAGCGTACTTTGTGGGTAAAAGCTTACATGTTGGAAAAAGTGTGTACTTGATATAAATATTTATCTAGGGTTGGGGTCGGGGTTCCCCTTTTTCCCTTCGGCCGGTCAGTTTTCAACCCGGTCGTAATCTGCAAATAAATACTATTCATAAAGCCCACGCCAAGTTGCCCTGGTTAGTTTTATTGTGTTACAAATTTTCTCCCATAACGTTCTGTGCGATAAGCTGATGTCGGTTTCGCGCCCCGGCTGGACGTTGTAGATAGGCGCTGCCGGTGGAGTTTTTATCAAAAGCTCGTATTTAACCGTGCCTTTGTGTTTGTGGCTTTTTTTTAAATAGTTGCCTGTCCTTTGCATTTAAATTTGTTGAGGACATCTTTGTCGCAATTGCGACGCAAGT